>CAUYRT010021433.1:0-33144 GCA_963574885.1 Lepilemur ruficaudatus | reverse complement strand
AAAGTGTCTTATGTTTTAGAATTTTATTTTTTAAGTACCATACTAACTTCAGTACCAGTATGTGAATGAATCAGGATGAGCCAAATTATGCTGTGGTAGCAAAACACTACACAATCTAAGTGACTCAATACCTTAATTCTTTATTTCTTGTTCATAGAAAGTTTACTTGTGGGTCACAGTGACTATCCAGGACAAATTGTCTCCACTTGGTGACCCAGAAATCAAGGCTGCCTCAGGTTGTGGCACTTCCATTGTAAGGCGATCCTCCCCCACAAGTCACAAGAGACTGCCAGTGTCTCACATACAACATCAGCTCAACCTAACTCAAAGGAGACAGAGAAGAATAACCCTCAAATGTACAATACATGAGAGGAGAATTGAAAATGGAGGGGTACTGAGGTCTCTATCACTCAATCCCACCTCAGTCTAAGTAAAGGGGGACCTAGACTTGGGATAGTGGTGGTACTTGTGATGGTGGTCACTTTGGTGTCAAATGCCTTGGTCTTTTTCCTGAATTTTTGTTAGTGAAAGGGTCAGACCTAATTACTTTCTCAGTTGATTGTTTTTTTTTCTTTTAGTACCTATAAAAGCCAGTATATATTCTACTTTTTTCTGTAACCCTTGATGGACTAATAGTTGTGTGCCAGCTCTCTGCTTAATAAGTATTATTTGCTTGCTATTTTGGCATTAAAACCCTGGTACATATTTTCTAAGATAATCATAAAGTTATAAATCACAAGAAACTTCACATGGTATAACTTAATCATAAATAGAACACTTGGATTGTTTAAAAATTAATCAACCTGAAGAAATCGTTGCCCAGACCAATACTATTTCTTGTTTTATGACATATAAGATTATATCTGATATAAGAACAAATGGGAATTCCAAAAATTTGTTTTTATTTAGTAGAACATGGCATAAGCTTGCATTATTTGCTTTATACATTCTAATTGTATAATCTCCAAACAAATTTTACTAACCGTGAAAATAATTAAAATGTACTTTGAAGATATCACTTTATACCAAACATTATTTAAAATTTTTTCAACTTATATTTGCTGAAAGAATAAATCTATAAATTAGTATTGCATGTGGTAAAACAAATGCCTATGTTTAATCAGAGAACAAAAAAAAATTGTATGCTTTCCAAACACTGATTTAACCTTAGGAAATATTATAGTTGTGTTTTGAACTTGAAATCAAAGTTCTTTAGATCTAACACAAAGGGATGACAGATATTTCAATTTTAAAAGGTCAAAATGGTGCCATGGTAGAATTCTAACATGGAAGACAGGGGTAGGGAGGGGATTAATTGGAGTGAAAAGAGAGACAGTCTTTGACAGTCTGTCTTCACTACTACATAGTTGCCTGAGCAGCATATAGAGGAATCTGTCAGATACACTGACATCTCTTTCTTTACAAGAAATTAGAAAATAGTAACAAAGACATCACTGCCACCAGCTGCCAATGTTTTTATTTCCCAAGATATCTTAATCAGACTCTCTTTAGTAATTATTGGTGCTCTTCATTGTCAGTCTCTTTTAAACCGTGTTTATTTAGCATCACTCAGAGACTCTGTGTCCATGTTACTCTTGGAGAAAAGTTAAGAGAAATGCAAATATCCTTTTGATATTGCCTGGTAAGTCATTCAGCCAACAGTCACCAAACAAATGTGCTGATTACAACTATCCACACCGGCAGTTTCCAATTTCTTTAATAAAATGATCTTTTTATCTTCCATTCTTAAAAACCAAGATTGGGGTGATATGCTCATCACTGTAAATCAGGGTAAACAGCATACAGTGTAAAGATGTCCCTGAAAGCCACTGAGCCATACTGATGGTAGTGATGGGCCATATTGATGTTGGTAATTGCCTGGTAAAGCCATGGCAATGATGGCTACATGATCAACCAATTACATTCATTTCTAAGGTAAACTCGACCCTCATATATGAGTGATCTGGGGAGCTCTGACACAAATCAAGAGAAGTTTGGGGGATGGGCATGTAACTTTTATTTTTTGCTTCTTTTTTGCATCTCTGTTAGAAATTAGAAATATAATCTCTAGTGTATGAATAGTATTGCACCATTCATCATTATTTTATAGGTTTTAGTTTCAAATGTTAGTGTACATTGGACTATTTGTGTTCTTAAGTATTGTGCAAGAATAAGAAGGATAATGGGGTGTGTCCTTTAATTTGAGGGTTATCATAGGCCTGACTAGCCAAACCTAATGTTAGCAAAATATTCATTCAGTTTTATCTTCAATTACATATTATTTAAAGAAAACTAAATGTTTAAAACATGCTAATCTACAATCAGCCACTAGAACTACACTACAATCAATCACTAGAACAAAACAAGTTTTTTGTTCATTGTAGATTATTTTAATAATCCATTCCCTCTACCAGAATGTTCTTTCTTCAGAGATCATTTTACTTTTTTCTAATCTTTTTTCAAATGTCACCTTATCCCAAGTGACCCCTTGCTGATCACTCACACAAGACATATCCACTGAGTTCTCCTCTTGACTTTGCCTTGTTTTACTTTTCTCTGTGATTCTTAGCACCATGGGACAAAATATTTATTCATGTATTTATTGCTTTACCACCCATTTCCAGATCCACTGCAGAAAGTAACTGTCATGATGTCATGGGCTTTGTTTTGTTCACTGTTTTATTTCCAATATCTAGAGCAGTGTTGGGCATAGAGATATTCAAAAACGTTTCACTGAACAAAAGAATTAGGAATGAATATATAATTTAAGCAAGATTTACAGAAATGAAATTGTAGGACACCTACTTGGATGATATCCACTTAGCACTTTTTCTTTTCTGGACATTACTTTCTCCACATTCCACCTAACTCTTTGCGCCCATGCACGTGGTTTATGTGAGCTTCGACATACTTTATTAGTTTCTTATTACCCTGACCATAATGGACTTGTCTAGTGGTCTTCATCTGGCCCAGGATGGGCAGTCACCTTTTCCAGGATTCCATGCCTGGACATAGTTGGTTGGTCAATGGTGGATGTTGGTCTTAAGCTCGAGTATTCAGGAACTGTAACAAATAGAGGGAGTGAGTCTCTCTTTGTGTGGTTTAAGTTTAGATAGTTAAGGCTTCAGATATGTTGACTGCCCTGTTGTCTGCAGAAAGCTGGTCAGCTCTGAAAAAACACAATGAAGCCAAAGACCTAGAAGATGTACAAAATGAAGGAAAATATTGAGTCAAAGTCCAGTATCCTGATTTCTTGAGGAGTACCTCAAGCAATAAAAATAGTTTTCAACAAATTTAGGAAAGAAATAAATTAGCATTTAATTCTTGAGCTGAAAAAACATTAAAACATTACTTCATTTTTAATAATGCTTCCAGGTTTTGTCTCTTTAGAAATAAGAGCAATGTAACTAGTTTAACAGGGGTGAGATTTTTATATAATTTTCCCATTACTTCTAGTTTCAGGTCTAAAGAATTAGGTCTATCCTCAATGGGACTATCAAGGCTGTATATTTATTGTTTATGAGAAAAAAACCTGTGAAACAACATCTTATGTAACCAGCTGAATACCAAAGATAAGTAGGCAAATTTCATTTCATAGTGATAAAGTTATTCATGGAATTTTGTTTAATCATACCCTGACTTAATGGGTAGAAGAAATACATTAAAATTATCATTATCCTTAATGTGGTTAACAAGATAAGAAAAACATAGGTAATTCCATAGCCTACTAACCAAGCCCTGGAGGGATAAGACTATAACCCATTTTTAATTAAAGAATTTATAAACCAAACTGGGTGAAGAATTCAAAAGAAATCATCCTTTTCTAACAAAACAAGGAAAGATGCTTCAATATAAAATTTTTCTGCTCATAAATTTGCCAAGACTAATCTGTATTAGTCATTATAGCCATTGTCAGCCTTGTCTTCTAGCCGTTTTTATCTGTTCTATTTTCCTCCACAGGTGTTGAATCTGTACGACATGAGTTAATTCTCCCCAAGCAATACATGCATTCGTGCAGCTTAGTCACTCTCGCTACCCAACTCTTACATGCATGGTGCTATGGGTTGAATTGTGTCCACTCAAAATTCATATGTTGAAGTCCTAATGCTCAGGACCTCAGAATGTGACCTTATTTGGGCATAGGAACTTTATACATGTTATCAAGTTAAAATGAGGTCATTAAGGTGGACCCTAATCCAATGTTACTTGTATTCTCATCAGAAGAAGAAAATGTGGACACAGACATGCAAAGAGGAAAGATGACATGAAGACACAGGGAGAAGACAGCCATCTTACAAGCCAAGGAAAGAGGAACAGATTCTTCCTGAGAGCCCTCAGAAGATACCAGTTTTGATGATGGCTTAATCTCAGACTTCTAGCCTCCAAAAACTGTTTTGGTTGCTTTCCTGTTGTTTAAACCACCGAGTTTATGTTATCTTGTTACTGCAGCCCTAGTGAACTAACAGATATAGTAAATCTGCTAATCCTGGGTCTCATCATGGGCCATCATCTCAGACCTCTGTCCTGAGTTTCATGTCCATGAAACTCCACTGCTGAAAACAATTTGAAGGACCCCATTGTTCTCAGGATATGACACAAACTCTTTTATATTACATGTCAAGCTCTCCATTAGCTGACCACTGCCTGCCTATTTAATCTTGTTGTGTGCCATACTCTGTTCTTCCTGACTAGCATGTTCTACCAGTAATAAACTACCATAATTTTCATTCTACAAATGTTCACTATTCTTGTCACTCTAAGTTTTTATACATGCTTATTTCTCTACTATGAATCACTTCTAGCCCCTCTCCCAATCAATATTCTTACTCCTTTGTCAGACAAAATTTTAATAATCATTTGTTCTCAGCTTATACAACTTCATCTTGGAAGGTCTCCCTGATGTCTGATCACTGACTTAAATATCTATGGTTCCCGTACCATAAAAAACGTATCCTTCTAGTAGTACTGTTTGTTTGTCCTTACACCTCAAAAGATAAGAAGATTCTGGTAGCCAGGGATTTGTTTTCTTTACCAGAATGTCTACAACTTTGCAAAATGATAGGCTAATAGCACATAATATTAAGATGCTCAAATGTTAAAGCATGTATACTCTTGTGAGCCCCTAACAGAATTTTCCAGGTCCTACCACTCTGAATTCACTGTAATTTAAATATTATCACACTTATTTTATTGTTAATTGAAACTTTGTACAATATCTCACTTTTTATATACCATTCTTGGTCAAATATTTAGTTTATATGCCTAATTCCATGTAGTAGTTTTACCAGAAAATAGCGTAGGACCTACATTTTTAATTTTTTGTTATACATTCTTAGTGCAGTTTTTGGTATATTGTAAGCATTCATGATTTCATTAGTAAGGAGAATTAGATGATTCCATAAAGAAAAGTAAATTTGTGTTTTGGTAGGATGGCTAAAATCTCCTAGAGGGAAGTCCATTCTAGAATCAGTCTAGCAAAACTTAAAATACACACCAAAGGGATCAAACTAATCTTCAGGTAACTTAATTGCCTATCAAAGCAAACTTTACTCTCTTCAAAGAAACACAACAAAATCCAGACACTCAACAATTTAACTTCATAATGCCCAATAAAAATGTACTGAACATTGCAAAAAGCAGGGACACATTACCTATAACAAGAAGAAAAATCAATTAAATCAACTGATATAAACAGACATAAAAATTCTTGTAATAACCACATTTTCAAGTCTCTGTATTTGATACTTTGACATCTTGATGCCTTGCTGTCTCTGAAGGGACTGCCCCTCCTGGAATTGGTGGATTCCTAGAGATAATGAAGAACTTTCCTGTGAGCATACCTTTCATATGCAAATATGACCAGTCCAGAGCCAATACTCCAACCAACTCCTTTATCAGGCTTTCACAGGGCTCCCTTACTCAAGGCCAGCATTCCTCTGTCTTAATCACCCTAGGATCAAGTACCAGGCAACTAAGGACATCTCCTATACCCTGCAGCCTGCTGAAATTATTCAAACTAGCCGATTCTAAACCTGTTTATTCAGCCTCTCCCATTGCCTCTCATGGAAACCAAAATGAAGGCTCTTGTCCACATTTTCCTCTTGCTCTTTCTGCGTTTAGACCAATCCTGGTGCCACCTACTCTTGAGATCTGTGACTATATATAACAAGCCATCTTTTCCATTAAAATTGTCTTCTGATCTGTTGCTCTTAGCATGTGACTAATAAGAAAAGCTGCATTTCAAAACAATATCAGAGATAATGTAATTAGCATTCAAGCATGTCAAAACAGCTTTATAACTATATTTAAATACTTATTTTATAACTATATTAAATATTATACTATATAACTATATTTAAATATTAAATATATATTTATATATTACATAATTATATATTTATATATAAATTATATATAAATATATATATAACAGAGATCTTAAGAAACGAAAATAGTAATAGACTCTATCCAAATTGAAATGCAGAGAAAAGTCTAATAAAAGTAAGAGTCTCAGTAACTTCTGAAACAACAATAAGGTGTAATGTCTTTGTAATAGATGTCCCTAAAAGAGGCAGGAACTAATAAAATATTTAAAGAAATGTTGGCCAAAATTTCCCTAAATTTGATGAAAACTATCAACCCATATTTCCAAGAATCTCAGCCAACAGCAAGCAGGATAAACATACATGCACATAGAAAAAAGAAATAAGACACTACTATGCAAATCTGAAGACATTTTTCTGTGTGCATGCATGTTTATCCAGCACATAGAAAAAATAAATAAAAAGGAAAGAAAAGAAGAAGGAAGAGACCACCAAGACTTGTTATCAAATTACTAAAAACAATGATAGAGTAAATGTTAAAAGTAGCCAGAAGGAAAAATAAGATACATTACCTTCAGATGAATGAACATGAAAATAACTTCATACTTTTCAATAGATGCTACTGAAGACTATGAATAATATCTTTAACATTCAGAAAATAAAAGACTATCAATTTAGAATTTTATATCCAGTCTTCTATATTGACAAAAATCAGGCCTCCTAGTACTTACCTGGAAGAAGTCAAAAGGCAAGAGATCCCAGTAAATGAGCGTCCCATAAACACAGAACAGCAGAAGAGTAGAAAACAAATTGAGAGCAAATAGCCCAGTAACTTCCAGGCAATGATTTTATACACTATTTTTTATCATTTTTATTATTTTTATCATCATGATAATTTACATAGTAACTTGGTGGAGCCATTTAAATAAATTTTTTAGTCTTTGATTTACTTCCACTAGCAAAACATCAACTTCAGCATTGTACCTAAATACCTAATTTATCACTGTTTTGTGTGCCACCGGTTTTTGAAGCCAGCTGAAAAATAAAACAACACAAAATTCAATAAAGCCACTAGGAAAATTTTTGGTTATTCAAGTCAAATTACCTTGACCAAATATCAAGATTAGCAAGAAATAAAGCAGACATATTTAAAAGTTTCTAGCCATCTTATTTGACTCAAAATTAAAATAAAGTCTATCTACCATTTATATTAAATATCTGCAGAACCACATTAACAGGTTTATGAAAAAGTGTTCAACATCACTAATCATCAGGAAAATGCAAATCAAAACCACAATGAAATGTCACTTCAAACCTGCTAGAATGACTAGTATCACAAAGACGCAAGATGAGTGTTAGCCAGGATGTGCAGAAAAGGAAACTCTGAAATGCTCTTGGTGAAAATGTAAATTGGGACAGGCATTACAGAAAACAACATGGAGGTTCCCCCAAAACTTAGAGATAAAACTACTCTGGGGGTGAGGAAAAACTTCCCTGTCACACACATGATGGTTAAAGGGAACAAAGTTTCAGTTGGATGGGATGAATAAACTCTGGAGATATACAGCATGGTTACTGTTAATCATACTGTTTTGTATATTTAAAATTTCCTAAGAGGATAGGTTTTAAATGTTTTCATACAAAAAAAAGCTATGTAAGGAGATGGATATGTTTTCTTGACTGCGGTAATCATTTCACAATGTATACATACATTAAAATATCATACTATATGCCATAAAAGTATACAATTTTTTTTCTTAATAAATCTGGGAAAAGAAAAACTTTATTTGCAAAAAAACAAAGACAGAGAATTAGACTTAGAGTCAGATAACTTTTCAGAGTCCCTACCTGCTACTACAAACTAGTTACTAGTTACATTACTCATACAAAGTTTCCTCACCTTTATATGAGTATAATCTCTCATTCACGTGGCTGTAAGGACTAAATGAAATAATGTTTTAAAGTGCTTAGCATAGTTTTTATATCATTGTGGAGCATGAACACCTGAAAAATTACATTTTACTGAAGGCCACAAGACTACATCTTGTGTCAAAAGTGATTTTGTCTAAGGCTTATTTAGCCAAGAGGCATTGGCTTTTCCATTCACTCCTGTATAGATCTGCATGGAACATGGGCGTTAAGAAAAAATAAAAGTGTATTATATACAGACAAAAAGGAGAAAGAAAGAGAAATGATAACAAATTTCCATTTGTGTTTCCAGCCAGTTAAGAAAAATGAATAATGCATTCTTTTTATGTATATATATTTTTTATTTCAGCATATTATGGGGGTACAAATGTTTAGGTTATGTGTGTTGCTTTTCCCCCTCCTCCCCCCGGAGTCAGAGCTTCAAGCGTGTCCATCCCCTAGATGGTGTGCATCGCACTCATTATGTATGTATATCCCTTCCTCCCCCCTCCCATCTGCCCGACGCCCAATAAATGTTATTCCTATGTGTCCACTTAGGTGTTGGTCAGTTAACACCAATAATACATTCTTTAAGCTCATAAACTAGTGCAAAAATGAACTAGAATTGTAAGGAAGAAACCTCAACCTCAACTTATTTGCACAAACTCTCTTTCAGTGAAATACAGAAGGATTGAAAACTTCTTGGCTTTTCCCAGTTCTGTTTTATAGAGGGAAGGAGGAAAGATTAGAGTGAATATATAGTCTATTTAATTTTCATCAATAGTCAGTAATTGGTTCATTTCTAGGCAGGCAATGATGGTGAGAACTTGGAGAGAAGAGAAGAGATCATTTTACTGTTTGTAATCATAAAGAACTAGAAGGAAGCAATGGTCCAATATTAGCTATAATCTTTGTGAAGGCTGATTGTGAAGTATTCAGAATGAAGCAATTTCATAGCATAAAATTCTGAAAGATAAGATGTTTCAAAAAAATAAACTTTCGAAAGAATATGATCCTAGCCATAATCATATGTATTATCAACTCCAAATTAAGGAAACAGAGTATTTTTAAAAATGGTGTCTCTACAATGAAGTTACAGAAATAGAATAACATAGTAGTTAAGAGGCTTTAGAGCCAGACTGCCTGGGTTTGAATCCCACCTACGACATTTGCCTGCTGAGTGATACCATCAAGTTTCTAAACCTCTTCGTGCCTCAGGTTTCCCACCTAAGAAGTTAGGGGCATAATTTTATCCACATTTTAAGATTTTGTGAGAATTACATGAACAAATACATGTAAAGAACTTACCAAACTTATGCATTTGGAATGTAGTGAGAAAATTAATTCTAGGCATTATTTTAAAGGAAAAATTACAGAACATAGGTTACCAAGGATGACACAAACTACTACACATACACTAAGACAGTCAAAAAGGGGAAGTATGTCCAGTTGAGCAGAGTCATGAAAAGAATATTTTTTTCATTACAACAATGTAATGAGCAAGGAAGAGATAAACTCACTGTATGTAGTAATGCAACACTGATGGATAAAAGAAAAGCAATTTTTCTTGTGAATTACCTGATAAGGTTGATCTTCAGATAGAAAAGAACAGAAATGAACATACTCTAAACCCAAGATTAATGAACAATGGATAAACCAACATCTAGGTTTCTTTAAACAAGCATTAAGAATAAATAATAGATATTTGATTAAGTTATTTATGAAAATGTGGGTATTGAAAAGTTTCTGAAAAATTGGAGAAAAGCGAATATCTTCCATCATTTCAAAGGGGAAGAAGGTGAATTCCACAAATGTAGACCGATAATAGCAGTAGTAATAGTAATAGTACTTATTATTAATTGTGTACTTACTATAGACTAGTCAAAATATATATTAAAGGGGTTGGAGTTATAAGAAAACATCAGAACCTTCTGGAAAGAAAATCCAAAAGTTCTCTTGCTTTTTCATAATTCTTTTCCCAAGGGGAATGTCAGAGCAAAGCCAAAGAGATAAGAGAGTGGTGAACTCTGTAAGCAGGAGCATCCTACAAAAAAAAAAAAAAAAAATCAGTAATTTTTTGTTCAAATTTGAATCTTAGTCAAAGTAAGTGGAAAAAAAGGCATAGAGGAAAGACTTAAACTTTTGAAGAATGAATACTGAACTTCAAAGAAAACAGATATGAAAGCCTAACTTATGCAAGACAACGATTAAGAAGAAATAAAAGAACAAGTGGAATGCTTACGTTCACTCCTTTCAGTTTATTTCCCTGAAGCACATATGAATTTGCTCACAAAAGACCAGAAATATTATTCTAAAAATATAATTTACAAAACAACATTGAAAAAATTATAGAAACCACATGATGTTTGTAATAAAACAATAAGAATTATGGCTGTTTTCTACAATTATATGCAATTACACAATCCAGTCTTGTGCAATTGTCCATCGTTTGTTCTGCAAGTTGCCATAAATCCACAGGTATTACAATGTGTGTTTTTTTTTCTGTGATTATTTCAAAATCATAGTTGACCTTCTAAGTTAGGTGGGCAACAGAAGAAAAAATATGCCATAACTCTGAAAATCTCATACAAGGAATCAGTATTATAAAATTGAACATGGAGTGTATTATAAAATGAACTCAGTACTACAGTAAAATTACTCATGCAAGCTGACAGAGCATTAATAAACAGAAATGTAGAGAGATATCTATTTATTTATTCAGTACATCATCCTTATTATTATCATAATCATAATCACCACTTAAGTGGGAACTTGAAAACAGGCTTCCTTATCAACTCCCTTACCCAGGAAAGACAGAAGAGGAAAGGTGGAAATTTCAGGTCTTCTGCAGTCTTAAACAGTTGCCCAGTGTTTGAGAACTTCTGAAATGAAGATATTGTGCTTTCTGAAATCCATTTCTATTGATTTACTACCTTATTTTAAAGATAATCAGGTTTACAGATAGCCAGCCAAAAGAAAGACTTCAAAAATAGAGATATTCTATGAAAGTATCAAGGAAAAAAATTATATATTTTAGCCATTGATTTCAAACCCAGTTAAATACTGATATCTCATAGAGTAGAATTTTTAATCACTTATGTGCCCAGATCCTTATCCTAGAGAATCTGCTAAAGATTTTCCCAGGTGATTCTACTGAAATAGTAGCACTTGGGAACTTGGAAATGCAAACTCTCAGGCACCACACCAGACCTACCAAATCAGAATCTCCGTAGAGTTCAGCAATTTGTAGTTTAACAAGTCTTTCCAGGTGATTCTCATGCATGCTGACATTTAACACCACTGCTGTACACTATCCCATAGAGCGACACAAACTTGAAAAGTTGAAATAGAAACAAAGAAAATATCAGCATAAACCATTCTGTCTCCCTTTGACTTTAGCTACACATATCTTTAAGTGCCTTCTTACTACAGATGATTTACATAAGTAGCATGTGTTAGCAGCTGTGAGGGAATCTCTTGGGTAAAAAAAAAAAAATTCCAATTAGCTAAAAATTATTTTTCATAAACTGATACTTGTTTGGGAGATTGCAGGGATGATTAAGATAATAATAATTTGGTTTTTTCGTTGATTGATATATGAGCTACTGAAAAGCCACATTTAAATGCATCTGTGGTATTCATGGAGCCTTACCAGTTAAGGTTATGGAGTCGCACCCCAGGGGTCCTATTTGTTTGCCAATCATCTATGGCTGCTTTTGAGGGACAAAAACAAGGTTGAGTAATTGTGACAAAAACCATATGGCTCACAAGGCCAAATATATTTATCTGGCCCTTTAGAGAAAAAGTTTGCTGATTCCACCAAATCCAACATATCCAAGGACAAACTATCTAATTTCATTTTCATATTTTCCCCCTTAGGAGAAAAACAAAAGTACATTCCTAGCCTAGAGTAAATTGGTACAAGATTTGGATTCCAGCAGAATGAGATTAAATTCCCAATGTAAGATACTAGCTATTTATAACAAACCTGGGTGGATTGTACTGACCATTCCCTGCACTCGTTTAATGACGTGTAATTTAGGCACTGATGCTTGGTGGTCAGAGCCCCTTGGTTCCCAAGAAGGCTGTTATTGTTTTGATAAAAGGTAGATGTTTCCCTCTGAGAAAATTATACACATATTCAACCTAGTTTCCAGCATTATCAAACTGTGTTTATCCCACCGTTAAAGCATACACTGAACTTATAAATAAGCATGATAGATTTGGTAAATACTAGTTCCACATTCTCCTAAGATCTGGCAAATATGTCAACAGAATTTTTCTACAGAAATGTCAGACCCTGACAAAAGTAAAAAGAATTGGAAAGGATAAGACAGTAAAAAAAATTAAAAAGTTGGAAAGCTCATGGACAAATGCTATCTGAATTACCAGATAGCAGAACATAGAAACCTATCTGGAAGTGTCCTTCAGCAAGCAGAGCTCCAGAAATCTCAGAAACGAAAGTCACAGGCAAATGGAGGATCTGGTGAGATAGCAACCAGCTGGAATATTGATTTATTGATTTATTGATTTATTGATTGATTTATTTATTTTTATTTCAGCATATTACCGGGATACAAATGTTTAGGTTACATATATTGCCTTTGCCCCACCAGAGTCAGAGCTTCAAGCGTGTCCATCCCCAAGATGGTGCGTACCGCACCCATTAGGTGTGAATATACCCATCCCCTCCTCTCCTCTCCCACCTGCCTGACACCCAATGAATGCTGAATTTTGTTTCAATTTTCTTATAATTTTATGAACACATTACATATTATTCATTTGATAAATATGATTTACAGAAGTCTGAGTCTCACCTAGTATATCAACAAATATTTGTATAATTATGGAAGATTTTTCTACCCATATCTATGATATTTATTTCTAGATCCAATTCTTCATAACTTTTACAAATGATGAAACAAATACTTCCAACATTGAAGCAGAAAAATCATACCCACTTGAAATTCTGGGACTTACTCTTTACAATATGATCATTCAAATAGGTTATACATTTTTAAAGTCCACAACTTTAAATTACATTTTAAAATTTCATGCATATCAAACTGTCCGATTTTGCAAAGGGAAAGTAAATTTTAGCTGCAGGAGGATACCAGGCAACCACTTCTAGCTTAGATGAGATGCTGAAAAGACAAACCTTTAATTGTAGATCTTATCTTCTCATATGCACTGAATGAGTGTTACTATATCCTGAATTACGTGATTGTTTTTGACACAGCAAATATATTAAGTTGCTGTAGGAGCATCTCAGTTTTATTAACATTCTCATTCTTTCTTCTGTGCCTACACTGCACCCTTTCTAAGATTCAATGATTTCTAATCATTTTAGCCGATACTTGTTTAAATTTTACAAAAAGCACATCAGATTTAATTTCTCATTGGTAGAGAAAAAGAGAGGTTGGAAATAATAAATGCTTTAGCAAGGGTCCTCCCCTTCACTAGATTAATGACCATACATGTGTACAAATTATAAAGTTAAAAGAAAATAATCTTCTTTAGAAAAGAAAATAACTTCACACTATTCAGATCATAGGGTGATGTTATAGAGTGGGCAATTTCTCACTGATTGAGTGATAAGCGGAACATCTGTGCAACCACGAACCAGATAAAACTTCAAAAGTTTCCACAGTGCATAAACTCCTCCTTTAATAATGGCCACTTTTTGCACCAATTTTAAAATGTTCTTAAAGATATAACTTTACAATTTGTGTGCAGATTTGAAAACCTCTCCTACTTAATGAGTCAAAGCCATTAAAAATGTAATATGAACTTATTGAACTAAAAATGGTCCCAAAATGTTAGTGAAAGAAAGAATGAACATTTGATCTGTCAGAATTAACATGGTAAAGACAGTTATTTAATGAGCAAGAATTCTAGGCTTCTGGAGGGATTCTGCATTTAAAAATGCATTCACGATCTTGAAACATATCAATGAAATGAGTGGTGTTTTAATTAGGATTATACCAGTTGTAGCAATAAATAAAACACATGATTTCATTAGCTTGATGTAATAGAAATTTATTACTTTTTCACATAATATACCAGTGCATGTGTTCCAGAGGTTGTGGACATCTGCTCTAGCCTCTCCTTAGGGAGCTAGCTGATTTCTGTTTTGCATTTTTAATTGTTGGCTTTCCAGGTTGCCTTATGCATTAAAATCAGGTGATAGAATAGGGGGAAAAAATGTGAAAATGCCATACTTCCATGCCAAAAGTGACCCACACTTACTCTGCTCATGTTCCATTGGTAAGCACGAGTCACACGAACCCACAAAAAAATGCAGTGAGCCTGAGAAATAAAAATCCTTAGGTAGAAAGCTACTGCATGTCAGCAGCTCTACACCATGGGTCAGAAACTACAGTCGTGCTCAAATCCAGCCTGCTGCCTATCCTTGTATGGCCTGCAAACCAAGAATGTTTTACAATTTTAAGTGGTTGTTATTGAAGTACCTATGGAATGTCCTCTATTTTACCTCTTGGCCTGCGAAGTGTAAAATATTTACTTTTTGGGACTTGAGAGAAAAATTTGCTGACTCTTGCCTACACAATGGAGGGAAAAAAACTAACCTGAGAGACAGATCGCTGCAATATTCAGCCCTTCAGACTCCAGATGTCTATGTGTGGGCTACTTTCTATGATACAAATAGAACTCCTATACTTCTTTCTAAGGGAACTAGATTAAGTGTCATCATTTAGGGCATCTAGCTCAAAGTCTAGATCTCTGTCTTCCAATCCAGATAGGGCTCTTCATCATCTAGAAAATAAATAAATTACAAGTTATCACCCCAATTGTATTCATTTGCCCACAGTCAGTATAAAACAAGGGAACAGGAAGAGGTGCCACAAACACTATTATCCATGACAAAGAAAGGCAGGGGACTCAGCCACAACATCCACAGAAGTCATGGGAAACCACTGTAAGTGCAAATAGCTTACCACTGGGAGTATTTGAATAGACTCTGATTCTGCTTTGAAAGGAATGTCCTTGTCCATTGTTCTCTGTGGCCCCTGTCTCTGCCCTCTGGAAGACTCTTCTTTAAATATTTTCTCCATGGCCACCTCTGAAGTAGGTAACAGGAAGTAATGCTCCCCTAGTGGGCTTCTCAAATTTCCAAGCCCACTTCCTTCTCTTGCAATTTTGAGGGTCCACCCCCATGTTATTTAAAGGTCCCAACACTCAAAGATGTTTTTGTTTGAGCTCATGGCTTCTTAGTAATACAGTTTTCTTCAAAAGACTGAAGGCTTCTGAGTTAAGGATACCAAATAAAATATAGGACACTCAATAAAATTTGAATTTCAGATAAACAACGAATAATGTATAAATGTGTCACTTGTCATATATTCTTTTTTAAAAATTTTTAATTATTAAGGGTGCATAATAGTTGTATATATTTATGGGGTAATAAATGATATTTGGGAAATATTTATACTAAAACATTATTTGTTACTTATCTAAATTGCAAATTTATCTGAATGCCCTGTATTTTTATTTTCTAAATCTGGCAGCCTTATCATGAATTCTTTGCATCCATGTTTCAATAATGGTACTCAAGGTTTTTCTAGATATTATCCTCAAACGTGGTTTATTCCTTGATTTCCTTGTGCTGTAGTGCTCCCTTTCAAGTCTATGGTGACTGCATTGCTACTATGATAATCAGGTGGATGAGAAAATCCACACTTAATATGATCTCTGACACAGCGCTGAGTCTTAATGGGCCTTTGAGACTGAAAGCTTTTAGGCCTTTTCTCTTCCCATTTTTGGCAATGGAAGCTTTTCCAATCCCAAGAGGCCCCAAATTTCTGCACAGTTTTATTGTCATCTATGTATGCTCTCAATCACACCAATTATTGTCTGAGCTCATCTCTGTCCTCATAATAACTTGCTAAACTCAGCAAATGACAACCAACATACGCTATTAATATCTGACTTTTCCAACCTCTTTCCCCTACAGGCTTAGTAAACAAGTAGTCAGCCTTCCAATGTATTACAGGCAAAATTTCACCAAATGTTTTGCCACTGGAGAATGTGGTTCTTTCTGCAGCGTAAGTTTCCTCTTTGGTTGCTGTCTGACTGCTAAGCCAGTGCCATATATTTTAGGCTTTTATTTTAACAGTGTACACTGCGTATAACAATTTATATGCAACATAGGTCATGCTGTCTGCTCTACAAATGAACCACATAATCACAATGGTTTAATTGTTTAACACAAGAGGGGTTATTTTTCACTTAAGTGATAGTCCCCTGAAGATGCTTTGTAAAGAATGCTACTTTGGGTAAGGAAGTGCCTTTGCTCTGTTCACTCACTTAGGGCTTCAGGCTGATAGAGGCTTCATAATCTTCAGTAAGGTGTTGCCTTGGGCATTGACACCCAGGAGGCAGAAGAGAAAAGAGAATGGAAAAGGGATGTGTGCTGCTTCCATCCTTGACCAAAAAGAGGCACCCATCAATCACTCCATATCATACTCTGATAAGGAGAAATAATCAAATGGCCAACTTAGATGAAAGAGGACTGGGTGGGATATGTAGACTCTGCTTAGGCAGCTATGGAAGTTGACACATGAACTCTTGATGGACATCTGGCTGTCTATGCTACAAAAGGGTAAATATATCATCCCGTCTCATCCTGAATAGTCATAGGCAACAACAGAAACATTTATTGAACATCTGCTGTTTGCCAGGTACTGTAAAAAAAATCAAAGATAAACAAAAAGCAGTGGTCTGTGCCAAACAGTAGTTACGTGATGTATCAGTAAGGCTACCATAACAAATACCATAGACTGGGAACTGAAACAATGGAAATTTATTTTCTCACAGTTATGAAGGATAGAAGTCCAAGATCAAATCTAAGAAACCAACAACAGGGTTGGTTTCTTCTGAGAGCCTCAAGAGAAAGATCTGTTCCAAGACTCTCTCTTTGTCTTGCATATGACCATCTTCTCCCTGTGTCTCTTCACATGGTTTTACCTCCATGTGTGTCTGTCTGTCTTCTAATATCCGCTTCCTGTAAGTATACCAGTCATACAGGATTAGGGCCTACTCTAAAAACATTTTAACTCAATGACCCCTTTAGAGACACTATATCCAATACAGTCATATTCCAAGATACTGAGGTTTAGGACTTCAACATATGAACCTGGGGGGAAAACAAATCAATCCATAACCCAAGTCTTAGAAAATGTATTTCTTTTTTTCTTATTTCTTTCTTTTGTGTGGAATAATTTATGTGAATTATCCTTCTAGTTTTATATCTGAAAGTTTTTTTTTTTATTTCATTGAGAAAAAAATTCTTAGGAAGAGAAGAATAATCTCCCTAGACCAGATGGTTGAGTTTTAATTAATTCAGAAAAGCACAATCAACCATAATATAAGTTATTGTTTATATACCTTTATGTGCTGGGTGCAGTGGAACATGTCTGTAGTTCCAGTCACTTGGGAGGCTGAAGTGGGCAGATTGAGGTCAGGAGTGTGAGGCTGCGGTGTGCCATAACCACTCCACTTCACGCTGGACAACATAGTGAGACAATCAAACATAAAATAAAAAGAAATTTAAAAAATGATGAAATAAAAAATTAAAGAAATATGACTTTAGGATGAAAAATACTGTTAAACTGTAGCATATTAAACATTCTCAGGAAATAGTCTTTCATGCGTCCACTTGTAATAGAAAAAAATACAATTAAGTAAAACATTACAATCTCTGTTTAGCAGAATTGATTTAGTCTTTTTTAGTTTGTGCTGTAAGTAACGAGTAAATCTTACAAGATTTTATCAGGGATGATAAGTGCTTCTGCCGTGTAGAAGCTCTCTCATGTTAAACATAACAGATGTTGCAGGGCCTGAGAGACTCTAGATTTTGTAACATGTTCTGGGGTCTTGAGTTCTAGGATGTGTTTAAAATTCAGTCACTGTAATAACATCATGAAAATCACTTTTTAAAATTCAAACAGAATTTTGAAGTCCATACAACAATATTGAAACAATCTGAAGGCAGAGAAATGAGACTTAGGATCCATGAGTACATTTAAATTTCCCTTGGAAATAATGTGATTTAATTGCAGTTAATCCTTAAGTCTTTCCAGAAGAGTGATAAAGAGCCGTCATGCCAAGTGTGAAGAAACATCCAGGGGGAAAATGTAAAAGAAAACTAAAATTAAAATTAACTTTAATTAAAATTAATCTAAAATTAAAATTTAAAACAACCCTGCTGGCTCTCTTGCATAGATGGGCTATGATTGTCCCCAGTAATTAGGGCACACATTTTAAGTTATTTTTCCAGTCATGCTAATGAGTCTATCTACTTCCCATCATTTGTTTCCCTTTAACATCCCTGGTCATATTTGTCCACATTACTGACATGACCCTTAGATATAGGTGATAGATCTGTGGCCATAAAACAGTTTTCCTGTGACTGAAGCAATCCTGGCTAGGTAGGGAGGAAACCCACAGTTTTGGTCTGTATAAAATAATCTCTAGCATGCAAAGCTATTTGTCTCAATCTCTGTAATCCACAAGAACAAATGAACAAAACAACAGAGCAAGTTGATAAAGCCTTTGCATTGTATAGTATTTATTCAAAAAATCTTTAAGAAAACCCTACCTTCAACAAGGCATTGTTTTAACTAATGAATGTAAGAAAATAAAATGTTTTATCTGAGCTAATAGGAAACTGACCCAGAAATGAACTACAGCAAGAAGTGATTCGACACTTAGAAAAGAAGCTTTTCTGACCACTCAGCCAGAATTCTTCTTTTCTTTGCCAGTTTTTAAAAATAAGGCTTAGAGTTACACAGGTGCTGCTGGCGAGCTAATTATAGTTGCCAAGTCAAATGAGGCTTCTCTGGCATCCATTTGGTTTAACTTTATGATACCTGACTCGGTTACAAAAATACATCCTCTCATTAGCAGGAATGTTATGCAAAATGTGCAACAGAGTATGGTATCAAGCTTAATTCCTCTGACGTTTACCAGTGAACTTTGTACCTTCCTAAATTCAGTAACAATAACGTTGTCCAAGGATAAACATAAAAATCTGTCTGTAGTAAAACTGGCATCAGATTATATCAGGGTTTCTCAACCTCAGCACTATTGACATTTTGGACCAAGTAATTCTTTGTTGTGGGAGGCTCGCCTGCGTATATACAATGTTTACAGCATCCCTTGTCTCTATTTAATGGATGCCAGGAGCACGCCCCCAGTTATGACAATCAAAAACAATTCTAGACGTTGTCAAGTGTCCTGGGGGTGGGTAGATAGGGGTCAAAATGACTCTGGTTGAAAACCACATATCGAAAATAGGCATGCTACACAAGATTGCTTACAAAATGTTTGGGTCCCAATGCAAAATAAACATGCAGAGTCCTTGTTCAAAAAATACTAAAAATTACAAGCAAAGCATTAAACCAAGCACCAGGTCCTTCTAAGTACTAAGACTTGTGTGACTACATAGGTCATAATCTCAAGAACTTGGCCCGGATGTTACATTATTTCACTCCATTCCTCAACATCACAATGCTAATAACACACTTGTATAGTTTGTAACTTCTAGCAGCCAAGCTCACAGCTGTGGACACCTGACAGGCTTATTCCATGTTATATATTGAGTAATTGCTTACATCAACACGTTAGGTTATTTCCAAACCATTTGTGTACATTCTTTATCCTGTTACCATTTTCCCAGGTGCTAACATCTTTACTTACCCTGTCATTTCTGTATTCATGTGCTCATTGGAATAAGACAAGGGCTTCTTACTTAATAGGCAGTTTTTCTTCAACCAGGACTCTGCTGCCTGCTCTCTACCCATTACCAATAGCCCTGAGCTGTCTTGGGCAAAGTCTACCCTCAATCTGTGCCCCCATCCCACCATCTCCCACAATAGGCCATGTGCATCCGTACATTCCTACCACAGTCTTACACCAGGGACTCCAGCATAACTCATTCCAATCAGCTTGACGAACACAATTACATCAATGTGTTTGTTTTGACCAAAAGCTGCCATTTACTGAGTACTTTTCTAAGGTGGTAGACTTTAGTGTTTGAAATATCATGTCAGCACTTTGCAGATGAAGAGACCAAGGCTTTGAAAAGTTTAAAAGAAAAACTAAAGCCAAGATCACTGGGTAAAACAAAGGACTTGAAGCCCTGTCTACTTAACTCAAAGCCTTGACCACTACCTTACCTCCTTCTAACATTTCTCCTGATCATGGAGTTTTATTATGATTTGTTCTCATCATACCTATCATCCTATAAAGATGTATCTCAAAACCAAAAAAGCACCACTAGAAAATTCTTGGCATTATATTAATAGGTGACTATTCAGCAAGAAGAAAGTATTGTATCTGGCAAGGCTAATATTAGTACTCTAATATTTTATCACTTCTCAAAACAGAAGACAAAAGAAAACCAAGGAATGTCAAGACTAGCTCTTTTGAAGATATCATCTTTCTTTAACACAAAAATGTATTTGCTTCTATTTCACAACCAATCAGTATTATTATTTGGTTTCCAAGTATATTTATAATGATCTAAATCAGGAATATTAACATATTAGTAATGAAGGATATTTGACTATTAGAGTTATTGTACTTTCTAAGATATAATTTTCCATTTATTTGATTAAAATATTATTTTATTCTGTTATCTTCATTCTCAAATCTAGAACTTTTTAAGCAACTTTTATCTCAAAAGTCTTTACACTGTCAAGGGAGACTTTTCCCTTTGGAGGTGTATATGTATCAACTGTGTGCTAAAATTTATTATTTCCCTGCCTATAAGTGAATGACATTTTAGAAATCAATTTTGCTGAAATAAAGTTCTATATACTGAGCTCTATGCCACTGATCCTTTGTGGTAAATGCAGACCACTAAATTTAGCCATTGTCAAATAATCCCATGAGAAGAAAAGGGAAAATGTGAAATAACGTAATAATGAAAATCTTTGTATTTTTTTTTTTCAATTTATTGAATCTGTCACAGCCATCTGTAGGTCATAGGCCCTGCACAGGAAAAACACTACATGGTCCAAGAATGTGTGAGAAAGTAGAGCTATTCAATGTCCAACGTCACAAGAGTCATTTGTTTCATGCATGTAGCCATTCCAAAGTCCTGAGCAGTTGGGGAAACTTTGAGGAAAATAAATTCTTTTGTCAATTGAAATTGTTAAATGTGAGAAGAATCTATAAGCTTTTGATGAAAAGAAGTCAGCTCAAAGAACTCTCCACTACAAGAAAAATGCATAGTTATACGTTCAGAAGTTAACTTGGGAGACAATTGGCCAAGCAATATGTTTTATGGATAAGTCATTATAAATAATTAATATGTAGTCTTATAAAGCATCATTCATATGACAAAGAATTATGAGAAAGAACAAAGAAAAATAAAGTGTCCAATGCTATTTATCCTTTAAATTATTCAAATAGAGTTTAAATTCAGAAGAAAAATTCAGTATCATGCTCATGGTAGGCATGTTATGCCATTCACTTTTTCTCTGAATTTTATCTACTTCCATTTTCTAGACATTGTTAACATCTTCCTTTGAACCAGCTTCCTATTTTGTTAGGCTATTACAGTCATCCCTCTATATCTGTGGGTGATAAGTTCCAGAACCCCGATAGATACCGGAATCCAGAAATGCTCAAGTCTCTTACAGAAAACGACATAGGATTTGCATATAATGCATGCACATTCTCCTGTGTACTTTAAATTATCTCTAGATCACTTATGATACTAATACACTGCCTACACATCACTTCTTTCACGTGGATTCAGTGTAGTACTTGGTGTGCAGAAAATTCAAGTTTTGCTTTTTGGAACTTTGTGGAATTTTTTTCCTGAATATTTTTAATTCATGGTTAGATGAATCCACACATTTGGACCCCATGGATACAAAAGGCCAAATGTTACTGCATTTCAGTTCGCATAGCTCTGCCATTCTGAAAATATAAAAAAAAAGATAAGATAAAAGGCCTTTCTTTTTCTCTTGTTTTTTTTGTCTCCTTTCTTGCTTCCTCCCCTTTTGCTAGCCTTAAAATATTGGGGTTCACCAGGGCTCTGACCTTGAACATCTCTCTACTCTGCCTATATTTTCCCTGGCCTCATTTACCTTCTAAATGTTGATGACTCTCATACTGATATCCCAGCACCAGCCTTCCTTCTGAGGTCTAGACCTATGTATTCAACAGACTGACGGAGTCTCCTCCTCAGTGTCCATGGGCTCCTTAAACTTAACACAGTCAGGACAGAGCTCATCCTCCCAGCCCACTGCCCAACAGCAGACTATGCACTGTCTCTAGTCACTATCACAGAGAACAGCATGGTCACCCCTCTAGACACCCCAGATAGAAATATGGTAGTAGTAGAGGGTAAATATCATCCAAGATTCCTCTATCTCCTGAAAGCCTCCAATTCAAAATATTATCCAAGCCACTCAATCCTCCTTTTGATGTATTTCATCCCTCCTCCCAGCTCTCTGCCTTAGCTTAGCCTCTCATCAACTTTGCCCAATTGTGAGTTCTTGCACCTGTCTCTCTGTCCCTAGTCTAATTCTCCTCCAATCCTTCTGCCCTGAAGCTTCCAGAGCTATTTTTCTAAAACTGCATTCAGATCACATAATTTGCCTTTTAAAACAGCTTAGATATCTTCTCCCACATGATGGTGTAACAAATAAGGCCATTTCTGGCCTGGGTCCCATGAATCTGTCATTCTTTATTTTCTCCTACTCCTTTCCGCAGCTCAATGATCTCATCTGTGAAAATTAATTCATCTTCTTCATAGGCTTCAAACTGCTCTTATGTCCCCTAACCACCAGCTGAGATCAAAGTGACTAACAGGCTTCAGACTGTTGGCTGTAGATCCTAACCAGCTATCTTACCTTAAATAAGCCCCTTAATCTCTGTGTCTTGTTTGCTCATTTGTAAAATTTATGTAATAACAGCACCTATCTCATAACGTCATTCTGAGATGTGTAACATAACGCACATGAAAGATTTAGCACAGTGCACAGCACTTAGAGCTCATCAAATACTAATTCTGAAGATTATCATAATGATTTATGCATGCATTTTTCCACTAAAGAATTATTTATGTATCCTCTGCAAGTAACACACTGTTTGACACATAATAGCGATTTGTTCAATGTTTGTTGAGTTGTTGAGCATATCAATGAGTGTCTTGAGTATATCATCACTATATACATGGATCAACATAATTTCTGGGTGAACAGGTAAGAAATTAAATATTTGGCAGGTGTGCAATAAATCATTCTTATGCTTCATTACTGGCTGCTAAGACTTATTTGAGATCTAGTTCTTATCCACATCTCTTGTCTCTCTGACATAAACTTAGAACATGAAAATGAATGACAGACAAAAGATAGCCATCATTATTTGCTCGCATAGGAATATGCTGACAAAATGAAGGTTTAATTAAGATCCATCAAATATCAGTGGCCTTACTTCCAAAATGTGTATTAGTTAGGGTTCTCCAAAGAAACAGACCAATAGGATGTGTGTGTGTATATATATGTATCTGAACATATACATATATATGTTTATATACATGTCTGTGTGTGTATGTGTGTGTGTGTCCATGGAGAGAGAGACAAAGAGAGACAGAGAGAGAGAGTGATTATGTGATTGTGGAGGTTGGCAAGTCCAAAAATATACGTGATAGGCTTGCAGACTTAAGATTCAGGGGAGAACTGGTGCTGCAGTTTAAATCCAAAGGGTGTCTACTGGCAGATGCCCAGAAGGACCTTTTTAGGAGGACTCTATTGTCTTCTTATAGATGAGGACATTTAAATTGGGAGCAATTACAAGGCCAGTTAGCAGTTGGGCTAGTATTCAATTCCTCATCTCCCTGATTATTAAATCCCTTCGCTGTCCATTAAACCACACAGCAATTCTCCAGTGATTTCTAAACTCTCCTGAAGAAAACAAATGTAAGCAAGTAACTTTTATGAATAACTTTTTAAAAGTAAAGAGACTAAGTGCTTTATTGTGTATTCTTTGTTTCTAAGACAATGGTTATAAAGTGCAGGCTGTGTCTAACGTGTTAAAATTCCTTTATGGAACTTCAGAAAATAAAGAGAAGCTGAGGAAATTTTCTTTTCTCTGAAAGCATAGAGAAGACATGTAATGCATGTCTCTGTGGTTTTGACACGTGAAATATTTTTTTTTAAAAAAATATTCTAACCAAGAATATCCTCAGCTTTGTTCCCTGACTCACCTTTTAGTTTAAGATCCTGAAGAATCCTATTCTTGACCTTCACAAAATGTCCCGAAGGAATAATACATTGAGCCTTTGTTGCCATCCAAATTTTATCACATCCCTTACGGATCATGGTCCCTTGGTGGCAGAAGATGGTGACAAGGCAAAAGTATTAGTGGAACCATCGAAAAGTACACAGTCAGAAAGGTCTGAGCCTGAGTACTCTGTCCAAGGCCTTGTAATTTCCAGTCTTTCTCAAATTATGGGATTTATTTGTGCCAACTTTCAGTAATGGCTTTAAACCATACTGTGCAAAGCACAGTTCACTCATATCCCTTAAGTCAGTCTGTCTTTCAGCCAAATCAAATAATTCTGTCTCTACCAGGGACTTGGAAATGAGGGACGGTGGAATATTTCAACTTATCTCTTACATAGGATGATTCACCTCCGTCAAAAATAATCTTGTATCTTTCCTTGTCCTTTTTTATCTCTGATAGTTGAGGTTGAAAGGTTTCATTCTTCTAACCAGGTGATGTTCTCCGGAAAGCCATTCACATTCTTGTTGATATGGAGGAGAGATGGGCAAGTTTACGTCAATGAGATAATATAAACTGTAATTCAGACTTCTGAAGCTATCAGAGAACCAGAGGCCTTTATTAACGAATTAATCTTTCTAGCAAAACCTTTTCTCTTGCTATTAATGAGTTCTACAGTTAGGTTTACTTCCTCAACTCTCAGTTTCAGATTAAGAGTAGAGTCCAAAATATTTCTGAAATAAGCGTGTATTTAATAGTTCTGGAAGGGAGTAATAAAAACACAAAGCAAGCATTTAGCCATACCCCCAACTGTGAGCCATAACTTGGAAATCTGTACTGAGAATTGAAAACTGGAAGGATATCAACATAAGCTCATTTCTCATTTCCAGAAACCTAAAAGAACCTTATTTAAATGTCTTCTAAAAGAAGGAAAACTAAGATGGTAAGGGCTATCCTGGAAGTGAGTGGATGAGTTCTGGATCGCTATTGAAATAGAGAGTTAACCTTTAGTATTTCATCAGAGTGTGGTAATTTTTTTGGTTAAATGGCATAGTACGTCCATAACAGTGAACAAAGCGCATGTGCCTCCTTCTGATTTTGGTGTCAAGGCAACAGGCTCAGCAGCCTATCCCCAAGCTGCATGACGAAATGGCCATCAGAAGAGAGGCAATTTCCAAGAAGTAATTCTGACTTTTTAAAGGGAAATCTCTTCTTTCCTCAATTATTGTGCTTAAAGTTTTAGCTAGATCTCATTTAACCAACAAAGTAAAATAACTATCGTATTCAAATCATGCCAATTTTAGGATCTAACAGATTCATTCATTTTTCTCTTTAAAGTAATCATCTCATGGAACAAGTTTAATAAAACTAATTGATTGGCATAAACAAAAGATATGATCTGGAGGCACTCTATAGTTTAGTAGAGAAAACTCTGGAGAACGAGAGTGACTAAGAAATTTCAAAAATAAGATTCTATTTTAGAACGTGGCACTGTAGCAGTCATTTCCCTTTAAGGAGAACTTTGGAAACTCTAAGCAAGCAGAAGGCCCAGATTCTGAAAAATACCCTCCAGGATGCAACTTCACTCCTTTTTTGGTCTGTTTACTACTGAAAGGACAACAACGATCCATCTCCAAATATTTTAGGATGGGATATTTTTTGCTCAAAAATATAAAATATTTTTATGCTTGTCGTAGCGGATCCCTTTACAGCAGCGAGCCTTTATGGATCCATGATGTGGCACTGCATAAATGCTGGGTGCTAGAGAATGCCAGGCAAAGCAGGTATGCTCATGTCTCCCTTTCCAGGAGACTGGCCAGAAAAGATGTGTCCTCTAGCAGTAAATTGCCCTAATGCAAGACCTTAATAATAAGTATGATGACATACATATTCCTGAATGCATGCTCCTTAAATTCCCTTTAAGAACTTTTAAACTAGTATAGAGAGATGGGTGAATAGATAAATTGATAGATAAATGAGAGAGAGAGAGTGGGAGAGAGATGCATTCAAATGTATATTGTCATTCAGAACATTGCTATGCAAAGCCCTATACATTTTTTTTGTGACAGCATCTACTTACCACACATTTGGAACTCTTCTTTGGGAACTGCCTTCCTGGCCAGTTCATTATACACAAAACATACTTTTTATTGACAAATGCAGATTTTGACCAGAAAAAGATCATTTTCCAAGTTAATTATCAATTTATTTATCAGGCTTGGTTCCAATTGAGTTTTATGTATTAGAGAAAAATCAAACCCATTCCTGAAGAACAAAATATCTGCCTGTTGAGAACATTCAAGAGTGATGTGAAAGATAGTCCTGAAATTCATATACTTTTTTATTGTTTAACAATGGCAGCAGTGTCAAGGACGTAAATGTAACACCTCTTAAAATGATTACTATGAAAAAATCACCACTGATGTACAAGAGAAGTTATAGTTCAGGGATTAAAAGCACATGTGGGAACTTGGGCAAATTATTTTATTTCTTGAGCTTTAATTTCTTCACCAATTACACACATAGCCCATTGTATTGCATGAGAATATTAAATGAGGAAATACATAGTAGTGGTTTATGACAATGTCTTATGTCTACAAAACATTCAGTGATGTTTTCTATTATTGTTTGATAATAGGTACTTTGCAGCAAGTTTATTTATGGTCCACGTCATTATTTTATAGACATATTTCACATAGACCATGTATCAAAATATGTACAAACTATTTTCTTTGTGAAAGACTGAATCAGACAATGGCTGCAGATTTGGGAAGGGGGAGTAGATTGGAGACCTTTGAACAAGGAAGACTCACAGTTTACTGACTGCTTGAGTGGGATCAGGAGAAGGAAGCAAGAGGATGTGAGCAGGGACATTATTATGACTCTTTATTTCTGAGTTGAGGAGGGGGAAGATGATTTAATTCACCAAAATATAAATTATAGGAGCTAGGGTAGAAGATTTGAGGTTAACAATGATGTGTTGCCCTTTAGGCATGATTAACTGTTGGAAAACCAAGTAGAAATGCCCAGTAAATAACTAAATATGGGTCTGGAGTTCATCAAAAATACAGATAGACAAAGATAGACATGATAGTAGTCAGTATACATACACAAGAATTTTCCATGACAGAAAATAAGATAGCCTCTCAGACATGATGTGGATGCTTTTAAAAGGATGAAAAGTGAGATGAAATTAAAAGACATTATGTAGGAGGGTTTTTTATTTAAATGCGAACACTAAACATGTATGTGTAACAAGATAAAAATGAAACACTTTACCAATGACTTACATGTATATTTTACTTGGCAAGACAAATTTTCCATGCTGACAATATAGTAGATAAGTTTCTTAAATAAACTCAGGAGACAGCCAAAGCACTATTATTAAATTTTCTCAGCAGATAATTTAAAACTTATTTGTACAGTTCACCAACATGTGTTCAAAGCAAGACGATATAGCTGAGTGAGGGGAAGATTTGTTTGCACTTGTCACCTTACGCAAGCTTTGTGTCCCATTCATCAGGCTCTCTCTGTAGCATACTTCAACAATGCTTTGTTACCTTGCAAAGCTCAGCACATCGATAATGTCCCTCCAGGGAAAACAATGATAGATTTGACAGCATTTAGAATAATTTACAATCCTAGATTGTGTGAGAAGATTTAAGTATCACTTTTATTACTTTAATTATGTAATTAAACTTACAGCAATAATAAAAATAGCAAATACCAATTGAACACATTATATCCCAGGCAGAAAGTGCCATATATGTGCATCACACGATTTAGATTGTTTATTCCTCACAAAAAGGCAATACGTAGGGACTGTTTTTATACCCCGTGCAGCCCTTTTTTTGTTTGCTCTCAATTCATTCCTCCCCCTCCTCCTGCTTCTCTCTGTTGTACAGGAGGGCCCTCATTTCCCAGACATGTCAGCTGTTCTTGGCTGGGTTCAACCAATGGGAGGCACTGGGGTGAGATTAGCGGAGAAGAGGAAAGCTGAGGCCAAGGCAACTCTCATCTTCCTCTTAGGCAGCAGCAACTTCCTTTCAGACTCCTGCCCTTGCTGAGGAAACAGTCTGTACCACCCAGCCGGCCCATCCATGGAATGGTCCCCATGGAATGCCTCAGAATGGGGGGTTTGGGAATGCCAGTTCCTCCTGTTGCCTTTCTAGCCCTGGGGAAATCGGTGGCTTCCTGCCATTACTAATCTCCAGCATGTCTCAACGTTTCTTATTTGGCTTCTATGTGTTCTAGTATCTGTGTAATTAATGTTCAGTAATATATTTATACAGAATGCTTCTGCTTTCCTAATTGGATACTAACATATTTATATATACTTGTGTGTATGTTATTTAAATATCTATATACTTATCTTAGATTCACAAGAAGGGGAAATGATTCTTAAAGTATTTTAGAGCCTAAAACTAGTAAGTCCCCATGGCTAGAAAGTGACTGAATCAGGATTTGATCTTAAGTAAACAGGCCCAGAATGCTGCACTCTTACCTATACGCTGAACTGAACTGAGATGTTCTAAAATATACTAAACCAAATCAAACGGTATAATGTAATAGACTACACTATACTACTGAAGTAATAATCACATCTAATGTTCATAGAGTACTTCGTATGTGTCGGACTTTGTTTCAAGTGTTTTTTGTGTATAAACGCATTTAATCCCCTCATTGCGACTTTATGAGGTAAATACTATTATTACTCCCTTTTATTATTTTTATTTTTTTATAGTAAAGAATGAAAGCATTTTTTCAGTGATGCTTTCAAGTTCAGAAAAGCCCTCGTACACATTATCTCTTCCTCGTTTGACTGGTTTCAACTTCTCATTGGGCGTTAGTCATATGGTGCTATCTTTGCTTTCCAGTGCCGCTGTTACCAATTACCACAAATTTAGTGGCTTGAAACAATACACATGTGTTATCTTCCAGTTCTGTAGGTCAGAAGTCTGGCATGGGTCTCACTGGGCTAAAATCAAGCTGTTGGCAGGACTGCACTTTTCCTGGGGGCCCTTGGGGAGAATTTGTTTCTCTGTCTTTTCCATCATCCACAGGCCGCCACATTCCTTGGATCATGATTCCTTCCTCCATCTTTAAAGCAGCAAAAACAGGTCAAATCCTTTCCTCTTTGTATAACTCTGACTCCTGGTTTGCCTCCTTCTTTCATTTTTAAGGAGCCTTTGTGTTATATTGGGCCCAGCAGGATAGTTCAAAATAGTCTCCCTGTTTTAAGGTGCCCACTTAGTAACCTCAATTCCATCTGCAATCTCGATTTTTCCTTGCCATGTAATAGAACATATTAAGAGGCCCCAGTGATTATTCTGCCTATAACAGCTACTTTATATTTTTTTGTGAGGAGCTGATTATTCCCTATTAGATTATGAGCTCTTTACGGGCACATCTTTTTGCTTTCTCTGCAGTGCCTTATGCAAAATAATCCATCAGTAAAAGTGAAGTGCCTGCTTTCTTTATTGATGCTGGTCCCCCAAGAACTTATCCTTACCACAGTAAGCTGCTCCAGCAGAAAACGTAGGGTAAGTTGCACTTTTTTAATTTGTTCTACAAAGATCAATCATAAGTGTATACAGAATACAAACTGTTGAATTCCTTGAGCTATTACTGCAGAAGTGTGCCCACAAAGTGAGAGAGAAATGAAGAAAATCCACTAAGTGATTCCAGGCTGCAGATGACAAGGTGATGTGGCTTGAGCCCCCCTCATCTTCAGCCCCAACTCTGGCCTCAATGATTTTAATTACATGCCTTCTGAGATTTCTCCTGATACATGAGCTCAGATGTTGGGCCTTCCCAGTCTCAGTTCTGGAGAAAAGTCACTGTACTTGAAAATTAGAGAACAATCTGGCTTAGCTCCTCCAGATAAATTCCAGTCTGTTAATGCTTTTAGGAAAGGGTTTCTTTGGGGCATGATAGAGTAATTGTGTAGTTGAGTAATGTCTATTCACAAATCTCTTGTATGCAGTTTAACATATGTAAAACGTATGTCACAGTGAAGAATAAGCAAATAGTATATGACAATATATCATGATCTAAACCGTTCTGGAGAAGAAAGAGAAAAGAAGTGAAAGAGGCAAAAGAAGCTGGATTTCAGACTTACAGACCCAACAGGCAAGTCAAAGGTTTGCTGGGAAATTCTCAGAACATTCATGCAAAATTTATAAAAGCATGGAATTAGCCTTAAAATGACAACATTCGAAGTAAGAGGAAAAGAGCGGAGTAAAAACTATTTACCACCTTTCTTCTCCCAAATCTACGGTTTATGCCAGGCTGAAGAGAGGAGTTCAGTTTCTGCACTTCTGTGTGATCTGGTGGGATGTAAACCAAAGGGAAGCCTGAGCACATCCCTTGCTATTGAAAGTGGAAAGATTCTAGAGCCGTCAGGTCCACAGCCACCACATTACAGCTGAAAAATCTAGAGAGTTTATGCACTTGCCAAACTTTGTATAACCAGCTCATGTCAGATGCAGACAAACAAACAAAACAAAAATGGAATCTTTTTTTAAAATAATCTTATTTAGTACTCATTAGATAACTGTCTGTCCTGAAATAGGTTTCAGATATCTAAAAAGCTGCCAAGATCTCAAGTGACTTTGCAGTAAACTAGTCTTCAGAAATACCACTCAAGAGGTCTATACATGTACCTGATAATAGGGAAATGGTCAAAATACAACGTCCTTTGGGATAGGGTAGACATAAATATATTAACAGAACAAAGCATTGCCCTTAAATGCAAAGAACACACTTGCTCAACCTGGTGGTTATCCCTCCCCGCTGTGGTGGTTATTAATCTGGTTTTGTCTTCTGGGCTTATCTGTCTTTTTTTAGCTTTAAAATTAAGAGCAAAGAACTGTTGCCTCTATTTGGTTTTTAAACAAATAGAAGCAAATGAGGGGATAATGATTCCTTACAAAAATCAAAGACAGTCTCTTTTGCGTCTTGGCAAATGCGTTCTATAATTTTTGCCACCATATCTCTGGCACATTATTCCATTCTAGGCTCCCTGGACCTTGACTGCTGCTAAGTTGCCCTAAGAATAGAATTTCCTTCATGTTAATCCAACTGTACTTGGCTTCTGCTCTTGGCATTGATTCTTGGAACACAATGAAATTGGACCTTCTTCAAGGCATCTGATGTTGAGAATAGAATCTGACACCTTCGAGTTAGCGTTTATCCAAACTGTTGAATCCCAGGGGGATAAGTGGCACCCCCTTACTATTGTGCTGAAGAAGACCATGCAACTGGTCCATGGTAAAGGAGGGTGAAGGTGAGATTTCTGTTTCCCACCTGTACCTCAGATCCAAGTACTGATAGAGCATTGTATTTGGTTGGGCTTCTGTTGATCTGGAACAATATATGATCTAGCAAAATGGGCAAATTTGTCTCTTTAAGGGGAAAATTCCAGACATAAGTTTATAATTTTAACTTCTGGAAAACACATGAGCCCTTTTCTTTTAAGTGACTGAATTGCTACCGCTCATATAAATAATAGAATTGCAGTAAGTGGTCCACATCCACTAGAAAAATAAGCCTCCTGGGGATGGTGAAAGGGAAGGCTGTGAGAAGCTGTATTCCTTGACGCTGTGGTTGAACTTCCACACAATCTTGGGCCCCTCCACCTCTGGACTTCTCATTAAGCAGATAATAATTGTCCTTTTGCTTTAATCCAGTGTCACTGTTACTTGATTTTGCTGGCAGTTGAAATGTTCTTAATGGACATGGGTTATAGGTAATAAATAAGTGTAATATAATTCTTAGATTTTATATTTATAGATAATGACTTCGGATGTTTTGGTAACAGCTTTTTTTAATTAAAATATTGTTACTTTAATGCATTTATATAAGGTAGTTTTGGATAGCTTTTTAAAATTGTTTTATCCTTTTTTTCTTTATTGAAGTGTAATTTACATATCATATCTTTACTCCATTTTAAGTATATAATTAAATGGTTATTAGTAAATTTACCAAGTTGTACAGCTATTCACATAAATCAGTTTTAGAGGATTTCCTACCCCCTTATTGAGACTCCTAATACCCATCCCCAAATACATTTCAAGCATGCCCCTCCCCTCCACAGTGCTCACCACATCTCTAGGATGTGGGTCTACTCCCCAACCCCCAAATCCCCAGTGAACACCACCACCATTTGAGCACCATAGTGTTCAGTCAGTACCAATCAGTCAGTACCAATTTGATGGCAAGTACAAGTGGGGCCCATTCTTCTGGTCTTGTGTCACCTCACATTGAATAATGGGCTCAAGCTTAATGCAGGATAATATAAGCAGTGCTAGCTCACTGTCGTTTCTTAAAATTGAGTAATATTCCATTGTAAACATATACCAAATTTTAATAATCCACTCATGCATTGATGGGCCTCTATCAAAAAGTCCCAAAACAGCATAAGACATTCTATGATAAAGACATCTGCACCCACATGTTCATGGCAGCACAATTCACTATTGCTAGGTCGTGGAAACAACCCAAGTGCCCATCAATTCATGAGTGGATTGTTAAAATTTGGTATATGTTCACAATGAAATATTACTCAATTTTAAGAAATGACAGTGAGTTAGCACCGCTTATATTATCCTGGATTAAGCTTGAGCCCATTATTCGAAGTGAGGTGACACAA
>CAUYRT010021432.1:0-35522 GCA_963574885.1 Lepilemur ruficaudatus | reverse complement strand
AATGTTGCTAATGTTTTCCTGCAAAATAGCCATGGTGAAAAGTCATGGATCTAAAGCTTTAAGCAGCTTTGAGAGCTGAGAGTGGAATGTGTAACTACGTGTGGCAGGTATGAGCTTTGAGTGATAGCTGCTGCTTTGTCCATTAGCTAGAAACATACAGGAGTTCAACCAGCAATGACAGAATACCCAGGAAAAAATATTATAATGTTCAATTTCTTTCCCACAAAAAATTCTGTAATGTTGAAGTCTTTTCATTTAGATGTGCCATTCCCCTGTGTTTATTGAAGAATACTAGGTCCAGAGGTCAGTGGATAAAGAGACCATGACCGTGGCGGAGGAACCACCCACTGGGGCCTCTTCCTGTTTTGAAGCGAAGATCCGGCCCAGCTGTCACTCAGGATCTACTCCACGTCAAGACGGCCCCTATATAACCGTCCTCCCCAGTCCCGGCGGGGTGACTTCTTGGGCCCCTTTCCCCAGGACCCTTGAACCTCACCCAGGAGCGCTCTACAAATAAATGCTACGCTTGTTTAACACATTCGGCCTCTTCATTTTTTTTATTCCAAATTTTACACTAATTCTTCATTGCCCAGACATCAGTGATATCCTGCCATTTGCAACAACATAGAAGGAACTGAAGAACATTATGTTAATTGAAATATGCCTAGCACAGAAAGACAAATTTCACGTATTTTTACTCATATGTAGAGCCTAAATATTAAAACAATTGGTCTCATGGAGACAGAAAGTAGAATGATGGTTACCAGAGGCTGGGAAGGGTAGCAGGAAGCGGGGGATAATGTGGAGATTATTGGTGGGTACAAAAATATAGTTTGATAGTTAGATCAAATGAACATATTTGATAGCACAAAAAAAGTGACTATAATTAGCAATAAGTTAGAGTAGTCTTTAAAATAACTAAGAGTAGAATTGGAATATTCCTAACAAAGAAATGATAGATGCCTGAGGTAATGGATACCACAATTACCCTGATTTTATTTTTTCACATTCTATCCCTATATCAAAACATCACATGTTTTGGTGTAAAGCCTAAAAAGATATATAGCTATTATGTACCCATATAATTAAAAATTTAAAAAATAAAAATTATTGTTCATAAAAAGTTTCAAAAACTATATGCAAGTTTGAGTATAATAATATAATTCTATTGATAGAATATTTTTCAAATAACATAACATTTTAAATAGGTGTAAGCAAAATAATTTGATACCATTCAAGACTAATTTTTCATGCAAACTAAGAATTTGAATGCATGAAGATTCATTCTTCATGCAAACTCATTCCTTTGCACTTTGCAAACTAGGAATAGAAATGAAATTTCTCACCCTGATAAAGCACATAAAAGAAAAACCTACACTGACATTATATTAGTATTAATATTTAAAGTTCTTTCTAAGATAGGGAGTAAGGTTAGGACCACTTTTGTTTCATCACTGTACTGAGTTTCTAGCCATTGTTATAAGGTAAGAAAAAGAAAAAAAAGGCTCACATATTGAAAAGGAAAAAGAAAAACTGGCTTATTAATAACTAATATGAACATATAGGGTAGAAATCCTAAGGAATCTTAAGAATATTAAAACTATTAGAAGTATAACTGAATTTTAAGAGGTCACAGGATACAAAGTCAATGTATAAAATAAATTGTATTTTTTATACTAGCAAAAGACAGTTGGAAAATAAAACCTAACAAAAAAGCAATATCATTTTTAATGAAAACAAGAGTCATTAACAAATTAGGGATAAATTTAAGAATACATGGTAGAATAGAAGATAAAACAATTACAAAACCAGTGCTGAAGTAAAGTAAAGAATACCTAAATAAATGGAGAGATATAGACTTGTACATGATTTGCAAGATTCAATATTATTATTATATCTATAATTAACTAAAATGTCAAAAAATATTTTGGCATTTTTTAGTAGAAATCGGTAAGCTATTTCAGAATTATATGGAAAGGCAATGAACCTAGAATAGCCAACATGATTTTGCAAAGGAAAAAATTAAAAGATACTATGAAACTTTAAAACTTACCAAAAAACACAGCAATCAATCAGTACATAGCATTACTGATAAAAGAATGGATGCTCAGATCGATATGACAGAACAGAGAGTCCTGGTATAGTCCCATGGATATTTACAAATTCATTTTTTTCCACAAAGACACTGAGGAAATTCCATAGAGAAATGATAGTCCCTTCCAAAAATGGTGTTGTAACAACTGGATATTCCCATAAAAAGAACAAAGAAACAAATTTGAAAGTCATCTCATTCAGCAAATAACATTTAACTAAAATCATATCACGTACCTAAATGTAAACACTAAAATTATAACCTTAGGTAGAAGGCATAGTAGTTTGTTAATTTCCTTGTCACTTTTTTGTTGTTGTTTGTAACTTTAGGATAGGCACAGTTTCTAAGGACAAAAAAGTGAATCAGTAAAGAAAATGAATGAAAATATTGGAATTCATCCAAATTAGAAGTTTGTCCTATTCAAAATACATCTAAGAAAATGAAGAGTGAACCACTGACCAGGATAATATATTCATATTTGTAAAACATATATCCAGCAAAGAATTTTTATCCCCAGAATCTATAAAGATATCTGCAATTCAATAATAAGAATAGAAATAATTGTATTTTAAACGTAGAAAAAAATTTAGAAAGATACTTCCAAAGGCAACATATCTCAATGCTAATCAGCACATAAAAAGTACCAAACATTATCACCTCATCAGAGAAATGCCCATCCTTTAGAATGACTAAAAATAAAATGACTAAAATGCCATGTTAGGTTAAATGGGGAGAGCTGGAGCTTTCATACTCTCCTGGTAGAAAACACACTGAGCATCAACTTGCCCAAATAATACAGTACTTTGTTATAAAAATAATCATATCTTACCATCTGACTCAACAATTTTTGTCATTTACCTAAAAAAAATGAAAATGTATGTCCACACAAGTACTTATACACAATGTTTAGGAGAATTCTAGTCATAATAAGCGAAACCTGGAAAATAAAATGCAAATGGGCATGAAGAGGTGAAGGGATAAAGGCATGACACGTCCATGCAACGGAAAGCTTGTCACCAGCAGAAAGGAGCGAACCACACAGACATGACGAAAGGGATGACTCTCAAATGTTCTGCTTAGCTAAAGAAGACAGACATTTCGTGCATCCTGTATGATGCTACTTTAGGTAAATTCTAGAGAAGGAAAATCTAACCCACATGTACAGATCCAGTCCCGTGTTAGCCCAGGGCCAGAGCAGGGTGAAGGGTTTTGAATGAAAAGGGCAGGAGGGAAGTCTTTGGGTGGTGCAAATTTTCTAATCTTTGTGTAAAAATGTCATCCAACCATACATTTTAAAAAGGTAAAATTTACTACATGTAAATTATGCCTAAATAAAATTGATGTGAAACTCTAGCATTCCCCAATTCTAGAAAGATACTTAGATGCAATATTTCTTATTAATAACATTAATACAAAGCCTTACATAGCTATTAATACATGTGAGTGAACATATTTGCACAAACTGTACACACACCCCTTCATCTATATGCACACATGTAAATACAAATGCATAAATATTATTAATATTTATATTAAAATAACCTTAAAGTATCCACCAATGTATCTTCATAAATAATTTTCTATTTCATGATGGTTAGCAGAGAAGCTGAATGCTAGATGAATTGATCTGCCAGATGTCACCTGCAGGTAGAATGAAACACCTGTGCTTGGTGTTCAGGAGGCATCCTTTCCTTCATGCTCTCTACATGGAGAGCTTTTGTGATAGGTGCCACATGGCTTACACGTATTTTCTTTATGTGATTAATTTTGCATTTGCTTTTCTATTTTTATTTCTATGAAAATATATATAGACATTAATTAGAACTTTTCAATTTAAACATTCTTGAATTATTCTAAGAATGTAACAGTGAACCATGTACTGAAAAGGGATAATGAAGTCTTTAGAAGGTAAGCTAAAAACGTATAAAAATAATTTTTAAAAAGGCACGAAATACAAGAATTTTCACTTTAACAGACCTTGCCGTTATGTTTTCCCGGGTCAATGTTAAGACAGTGACTTTCATATGCGCCTTTAAGATGGGAGAGCAGCACTGACACGCTGTTCCCCAATCTCCTTTTTGGATCCTAATTAAGCTTCCACTCAGCCCTGTGGCATCGCAAATGTGATCAGCATGCAAGGAGCTCACTGAATCCTTCCCTAAATCGGCCTAGAGGGGAGAGCTGAGGATACAGTCCTGGAGCTTGCATCATCTCTTATGTATTTCTATAATAATTGTTGACATATTCCGACCATTTTTACAACCTCACACATCATCTGAGGCTCACAAAAAACCATTTTGAGATGCACCATTCCTGTGGTTATGGACTGAATGTGTGTGTCCCCCCCAAATTCTATGTTGAAATCCTAATCCCAATAAAATAAAATAAAATAAAATAAAATAAAATAAAATAAAATAAAATAAAATAAAATAAAATAAAATGGTTTTAAGAGACGGAGCCATTGGAAGATCGATCATGAGAGTGGAGTCCTCGTGACAATTCACCCTCATGACAAGTGCCCTTATAGGAAGAGCGAGGAGAGTCTTCTGTGCGCTCTCTCTTTCTCCCCACCCCCATGCTCCCACCCGGGAGACGCAGCAGGAAGAAGGCCATCTGCAAACTAGGAGGGGACCCCTTACCAAAATCAGATCCGCTGGCGCCTTGATCGCAGACTTCCCAGGCTTCAGAGCCATGAGGCAAAAGAAATTTTGCTGTTTAAGCCACACAGTCTATGGTAATTTTTATAGCAGCCTGAGCTAAGACACATGTCATTCTCCTGATTTATTGGTCTAATAAGTCTGATTAAAAATAGTCACATGGCATCAGTCTGCTGTGTTTTTGTCTTTATAAACCCATGCTGGATCATCGTTTTCGTTGTTTGTCCTAGTATCCAGAATGGCACATTTAGCATAATTTAATAACACACACACAGACACAGACACACACAGACACACTGACACAGACACACTGACATAGACACACACACAGACACACACACAGACACAGACACACTCACACAGACACACACACACAGACACAGACACACACACACAGACACAGACACACTCACACAGACACACACAGACACAGACACACTCACACAGACACACACAGACACGGACACACTCACACAGACACACACAGACATAGACACACTTACATACACACCCACTCATACATACACACACAGACACAGACACAGACACAGACACACTCACACAGACACAGACACCCACACAAACATCCACAGACACACTCACACAGACACACACAGACATAGACACACTTACATACACACCCACTCACACATACACACACAGACACAGACACACACACACACACACACACACACCCCTTCCTCTTCCTAGTGTTCCCAGCCTATTGACCTAATAATCTGTCACAGATGTGGCCTAGGATCGAAGTCGTGGTCGCCGAGCTAGTTAACAGAATTTACCTGTGTACGGGCAACATCTGTCTCCCTCCAGTCTTCTTGTCCCTCTCTCGTGCTCAGCCACTCTTCAAAGCTCACACAGAGAAATTCTGCAATTGTCAGCAGGTCTTGGTGCTTTGGACCGAGAGGAATTCCTCTGGATCAAGGGACAAAACCAGTAAAAAAGGCAAAGTTCTCCCCTCCTTTCCCTGGCTTCCTTCCCTATTCAAAAGAGTCATTTTACTGTATTTAGGATAAAAAAAATCAATGAGGAGTAACGCAAACCGCTGTCAATAAGCCCATACGTTCCCGTGCTGTTTTTATGTGCGTAATTTAAACAGCACCTTTTTATGTTCTCAAATATCAAAACTATCTCTGTGGCTCTTTCCTGTGCATTCCTGTTTATATCCGTATGCTTCTATTATTGTTTAAAAATACTTGGGAAATAGTTATTACCCTGATCTCCAATGGTGCATTTTGCATAATGGAAGAATATAGGATTAAAAATCAAAGAACCTAAACCTCAGGTGACCCAAAATATAGATGTAGCCACTGTCTACTTCACTGTACACATGTAAAATATATTTTTATATTTGTAGGTATAGATATGTGTATATATATATATGCATACACACAAATTGTATACACTCCACAGAAAATTTTGACTTAACAAGGAATAAAGTGTTTTAATCTATTTTTTTATTTTCATTCAATATATAATAAATTGAATTAATATAAATTGAATTAATATATATAAATAAATACCACATATCAGTAAATGTTATTAAACTCAAAAGTATCTTCCTCTTCTAAAATGTACAGAGACATAGAAAATTATGACTCACATTTTATACTTTCATAATTCCTTTTACTCTGGATGAATGATGTTCTCTCTGGCTGTGGACACTGTCACTGGAGGGGTCTCATGGTCAACAATGGGCACAAGCAAAGCAAGGCAGGAAGTGTGTCTCTCGGCAATCAGGAAAAGGAGGGATACATGTTCTTATAAAAATTGGTGGTTGTCTTTAAGAGTTCACCATCAGCAGAACTGGGACCCCCAGGAAGTCCTAAAAGCTGACATAGACACAAGTTTGCAAAGACGTGTGTATTAGTCGGGGTCCCCCGAGAGATGGAACAAGCAGGACACGTACGTGCATCGACAGGGAGACTTGTGTTAAGGGGCTGGCCAGCAGGACCGCGGAGGCTTAGCAAGTCCAAAATCTGCAGGGTAGGCTGGCAGGCTGGAGACTCAGGAGAGCTGCCAGCCACGTGCAGGAGATTCTGCAGGCACAGGAGGCCAGTCTTTGTTCTCTTGAAGTTTGTAATTAACTAGATGAGGCCCCCCCACAGCAAGGGGGGCGATCTGCTTTACTCAGACACCATGATCTAAATGGTACTGTCATTCAAAAAATTCCTTCACAGAAATATCAGAGCAGTGTTTGAGCGAATATATGGGCACTGTGGCCCACCCAACTTGAACGGTAAAACTAACCATCAGAACATGAATTCAGCTACTGGAAATCGTGTGCAAGGTGAAAGCTTAGGGAAAAAGGGTGAACTCGGGTAAAAACAAACCCCTAAACAGTAAAAAACAGTTGGGTTATGTGAAGCATCATTAAAACTGGCAAATTTCCTCTTCCTCAACTGCTCGATATGGGTTTATTGTGACAGCTGGTGTATGAGAGCTGCTTCCATATACAGACACCAAGCTGGTGAAGATAACAAGAAAGAAGCTATTAAAGCCTGTGCAACTTGCTGTTGGTAGAAAAGCTGGCTCTAACGTAGATAACCGAGGCAGCATGGACTCTCATCTCCAGAATTACGCTTAGGGTCTGACAGGTAGAAGCTGTTCTTCAACAATTGGATGCAGTTGGATGCAGATATTTCTTTCGATGTTTCTATCTCTGTTTCTCTCAAAGGAAAAAAAGGATAAAAAAAGATAAAAATAAAATTTTTGTTAGACTTCATAAAAAATAGAAATACACACAGACACACACAGGCATACAAATGCACTACTGTTGAACACCAGAAATATAGATTGTATATCATAATGCTGAGAAATTTTCACTAACTTTGTCCTCTGAGGGACACGGGTTAAGGAAAGCAATTGGTAACAAATGAGATCATTGCTATCCTAAGCAGAAAGACAGGTTAGGAAATAAACAAGAAGAAAGCAAAGCTCAACTCCATTGGTGTCACTAGTTAGTAATTCAAAGCCATTAACAACCAGAACTAGGGCAGCCAGGCCCCTCCGCCAGCCCTGGGGAAGACACATGTGGCGTCGGAGCTCACCAGCACTGTTCTGGCTCCTTCTGGAAACTGCATTTTGCAGTTTCCTGCTGTAGATGGTAGACAAGCTCAAGAATGTAGAAGGAATCCTCAGTGCAATGTTACAGCCGAGTGTACTCATTTTCTATTGTTTCATAACAAATCAGCACAAATTCAGCGTTTTAAGAAAACGCCAATGTATTATCTCACGGTTTCCCTAGCTCAGGAGGCTGAGTACAGCTTATCAGGCTTCTCTTGCCAAGATCATTACTGAAAGCAAGTTGTTGGCTGGAGCTGTGATCTCACTTGACGCTTGAGGACTCCTTGAAAGCTCACTGGTTGCTACCAGAATTCATTTCTTTCAGTGGTGTGACTGACATCCTCCTTTTCATGCTACGGCAGTCCAGGAAACTTCTCATGTCCCAGAGACTGCCCTCAGATCCTTGCCTCATGGCCCTGCTCTCACAACAGGACCATTTCTTCCAAGCCAACAGGAGAATCTATCTTGCTGCAAAATTCTTCAACCTCTTTTATGCACTCACTTGATTAGGTCAGGACATTCAAGGAAAGCTGTTTTTAGACTAACTCAAAGTCAGCTGATTAGGGACTTTAATCACATCTGCAAAATCTCTTTGGCCATACACTGTAGCACAACCATGGTAGCGATATCCTCTACAAGTCCCACTTGCACACAAGGGAAGGAAATTAACAAGGCATCACACCAGGGGGTGTTTCCTTTGGAGAACATCTTAGAATTCTGCCTGCCAGGGAGGGGTGGAGGAATGAGAAACCAGAGCTCTGAGAAGGGGAGGCACAGAGGCAGCAACGTTCCAAGATCACAATTTGAGAGGGGGAGGCAACACCAAACTGCCTGCATTTTCCAGAATTAATATCATCTTGTTTATGTCAAAGAACCTGGCAGAGAAGAGAGAAAGCCTGTTTTAAATGTATTAATGTGCTTTAGAGGAGTACACCTGTGGGATCCTCTAATAGATATCTGACATCCCCTGAGAAATAAATCTGAGGAGGCAAAGTGCTAAGCTCAGTTGCAAACTGTCAGTGAATCACTGTTTTAAGTTTGTTCTTCTTTTGAAATATGTTTATTTTGTTTGATGATTGGCTCCTTTTGTGACAGAAAACTAATTAGAAGAAATAACAAATCACCAAAAAATAAGAACAAAATCTATGACGTAAAAATACAGAATTATAGAGAAATTACAGGAGAAATTGAATTACCCTCAGACTGAGTTCTAGGAAGGTTGAAATGGCAAGTCGCAGTAAAGGAAAGGCATCCTCACGTGTGCAGTCTTGCTGAAAAGAATTTGCAACTGCAACTTTCTGAAAATAAGAATAAAACTTTTAAAACAATTGCAATTAAAGGTTCCATAAAACGTAAGAATTTAATAATGGGAACTCTTGGTAAAATAATAATAATAATAATAATAAACCAACAGAGTCAAAAACAAAAATAGACCTAAACATCAAAAACAATGTTTTTGACATTATCGTAAAAGAATATGATATATATCATCTTTACTATTTCTGATTTTACTTAATTTTTAAAGTGAATTCTACAGAACATTGGTCCTCAGTGATGTTCTCTGAGGGAAAAGAGAGCATATCTAAAAATACTTGGGAAGCGCTCCTGGTCTGTTTCTCCTCTTGGAGAGTTACCTTGGTGTATAAAGGGTGTAAGAAATCCTGGGATAAAGAATTCTTCTTAATTTTTCTTCCTCTAGTGTTTCCCAAACACCTTGACCAAGAACACTTGTTTGATTTTGCCATGGTACCTCCCATCCCATTAACAACCTTATCAGTTTCACTTTTTCCTAATTGTGCAATAATGCTACCCCCGGTGGTGCACCAAGCAACCCAAAAATCGTAGTAATGACGGATTTAATTTACGTAAGTAGCTTTGTAAAATTGGGGTAAGAGACATTTATTTTGGATCATCTTAGAGCTTGACTACAATGACATATGGAGAAAAACTGCTTGTGTGACTATAATGTGAAGACATTAAATATATAATTTTAACCATGAAGGAAAAATTGAGTGTAAAAGTCTAGCTTTTTATAATTATAGAGTGGCCAGTGCCAGGACACATTTCTTCTGGATTAATAAGATGGTCTACTTTTAAATGAAGACTCAAAATTAATTATGACTAAAATAGAGTTCTTGCTGTTCTTCACACCAGGAGATAAATGTTTGCTCCACAGAGATTAAAATGGCAAGAGATTAATATCTGAATTAGAAGAGGATGATTTATTTTACAAATATGCTAATAATTATATTTGTACTAAAATAAATGTCACTTTTTTAATACATAAAATATTGGTGTTAGATTCCTTACTATTATGCTTAAAGATCAAACTTATTTGAAACATGAAAAATGCTTTCTAAAATTATTAAGTATAGTATAAAATGGCAAATTTAGAGGATAGTCAAGTATATTAAACATAAATAGTATAGAAATAACAATATCAATGTGATTATTTGACTGAATGTTTAAAATATATTAATTTTTTCTTTTCAAAAAATTTTAATTTCTTGACTTTCAATTTTCATGTGTGTATGTGTGTGTGTGCAGTTGTGTTTTGTGTAAATACCACTCACTTTACTATTATATTAAATCTGTAACCGTTGTACTAGTTGAAAACACAAATTAAAATTTGTAGCATAACATACTACCACACCAAAACAAAATTTACTATATTACCCGTAACTATTTGAGGAAGTTAAATGTGGTTTATTTCATCACTGGGTATTATTTTGAAGTGGAAAGATTTCATTTATTTTACTCATACTGACAGATGCAATCCACATCTTGGAATAATACTTTCTGGGCTCAGAGACCTGAATCTTCAGTGGCCATCACACTCTAAAAAATTGAGGGTCAGTGAGAGTGGACCAGCATGCCAGAGAGAACATTATATTATTTCTATTAATTAGCTAAAAATGCAATGGTAGCTTTATTTTATATGAACAGTAATATTCCATTCCAATTTTGAACTTGGAACATTCAGATCTTTTAATTTAATTTTGTAAAAGGTATATTGACTTTGGAAACTTTTTATCAAAGAAAGTTATCTCTTTTGTGTTTAAATTACCTGCAGAAAAGTAATAACCACACCATTGCTAAGCCATCAAATATCATCTCTGTCTTCAATTGCTTACGTGGGTAAAATGGGAGAAATGTAAGCTGTGTTCGTTTGTCACTGCTGTGTGTTGCTTATTTAATTCTCTCTTGTTTGCAGAGTTTCTGAGCTCAGGCTCACAGCCATTGAACCATTAGAATAGAATTACAAGTTAAGTAAATTTCTATTTCCTTCTCCCTACACAATCCTCAGGCCTGGTCTTACAATTCTCTAAGACACAGGAGAATTTGAAATGTGATTGGAAGTGCTTTCCGACAGCAACATCTGCGCCCGTTACCACAAGCAGGCTGTTATTTCCAGAGCACCGTTTCAAGGGTACAGAACATTTAGCATCCCGCTAGGATAAGGGAGCATTTCTCCCGTGGCAGTTTGCTTTTCTATTTTGAGAAGGTATTCAGGTGTAATGCCAGCTCTGACCTGAGCAGCAGTGAACGTCAGAACATCCAACTTCACTTCTCTTACTCTCTAGCTCTTTTCTCTAGTTAGCTTTCTTAATTTGTTTCCCCCTTTTATTAAAAACTTATCATAATTGCTCTATTTTCACTTCGTCCAAAATATTCCAGTACTTACACTGATTACCTTAGGTGTGCTAGTTCCTTAAACGTAGGAATAGTCCATCAAGTCAATCTGTTTAAAGAAAAGATGAAATGGTCAATAAAGCATATTTGAAAAATTTGATGATTTTAAGGAAAGGGGATTCACACACAAAAAACGTAACACGTAAGAACACCACCGTAATTGATTTTCAGGACTGACAAGCTTATTTATTTCCCTCTGATACTCAGAGATCATTGATCTTCTCTGGACCTTGATTTTATTTGAAAAATGAGGACATTTTCTTTGTTATTTGAAAAGTGAATTCCACCTCAATAATCAAATAGCCACAGAGCCCAGCACTTCCAGCGCCGTGCGCCAAGCTCTGCGCCAGTGTTTCGTGTGCGTGGACTCATTTGGACCGTGAGGCGGTGCCGTCACCGTCGCCTTGCCACAGGTGAGGAAACCGAGGCCCAGGCCAGCGAAGGCGCTGCTGCAGGCCTCCTCCCTACGGCCGGGTACAGCAGGAGCATGCGCAAGGGAGGCATGTCCCCGGGTCCTTTGCTCAGATTCGAGACGCTGTACTGTCATAAGTGATGATGTCCTCTTCTGTACATTTTGCTTTATTTTCTCAGTGAAAATGTAGCGAGCTTTCATTATATTTCTTTAGAGGTTCTGGTGGGAAAAGAAATGACGTTTCCCAAATTGACTATTTAACAGCTCTAATTAAAGTCATGTTTTTAATTAATCATATAACACAGCCTCAAATTTTTATAGAATATGATAAATTTCATCTTTACATTCATAGTGAGAATTGTTATTCTATATTTAACCATTATTTCACCATGTTACCTTTGCCTCTCATGTATGTTTTATGAAAATAGATAATGGCTTATGATTATAAAATATTTTAACTTTGTAAATTCTGTAGATGTAATCTAATTCTGGCAATATTTGTAAGCTTTCTAAATGGTTTTATGGTTCACATTGACTTTTTAAGGAACTTGACGTAAGGGAGGATATTGTGGTTATCTCTAAACTGGCAACCTGAGAGCACTGCTTATGAATGTTTTCTCTTCTGAACTGTGAAATAAAACACAAGCGGGAAAGGCCTGATGAATATGTGAACTGACAGAGTGGAACGTAGTAATCAGCGGTGCTTTGAATCAAGGCTCCTGGTCCTATGATAGCCACTGGTTTCAAAGAAGTAATAAGAAAAGAAAGAAACCAGATAGGCTGCCTATTTTAAAAGCAGTTAGTGGCTAATAGCGTGCAATGAGCATTGTCCTGAGTTTGGTAGTTTTCGAGATGTGGAAATTCTTTGGTTTTATTTGAATTACAGCACCACTTTCCCTGGAAAAGTTACCTAAAATAGGTATTCAAAATAAACTTTCTAGTTTATATATGTTTATGTTATATAGTATATATAACTTTCTAGTTTATATATGTTATGTTTATATAGTATATTTCTATATTATGGCATGTCCCTTACCAAAAGGACAAGTACTGTATAGTTGGGTTTGTTGAGAGGTATTTTTACTATTCCTTGCTTTTTTTTATGACTTGACACAGAATTAGAGTTTTGTTATACATAATTTGTGAACAGATAATTATTGGTGAGTTCAGGGGAAAAAAGGGTTTATTTTTTGAAAAAAACCTGGGCTTTACAGGACGGAAATATTCCTGGGAGTGGTGATTGTGGCCTATCCACCTTCTCCCCTTCACTGGTGGCAGAGTGGGCAAGGCTGGCTTGTAGGATGGAACCAGTTTTGGGTGTTAGGTGCTCCGACAGGGCACAGCATCCTCCTCATGGCTGCTGAGTTCCCTCGAAAGAGCCAGAGCATGAGTTGGAGCCAAGGTTTTCAGAGACAAGATTGAAAAGCTAAGTTTGGTAAGTTGAGCCAAAGGCAGGAGCAAAACTGAACAGAGGAGACAACCCCGCAGGACCCAAATGGAGCATGAACAAGGAAGGGGTCTGTTGGAAGTGACTATTGCTGCAGGTGCGGAATGTACAGAGTGTTCCTTCGTGGACAAGATGGACCGACTTGGAGATTTATTTTCTGAGTCAACCTGGCAAATTCCTCTGCTTAACTCAGGATTGGATTCTTAGCATTGATTCCAAGGCTTTTTAGTTGCCTGCAGTACCTAGTTCCTAGAGCTCTGTGCTTAATATAGCCAGTGGTACTGTTCAACTTACTCATGCATGGAACTAATACAATAGATAATTGAAAAACCCAGTGATCAAAAGGAATTATCTAGCATCTATTAAAATTCTTATTATAGCAAGAAAACTAGAAACGATAATAGCAGCTAGCATTTATGAAATGCTTAATCCTAGACACTGTGCTGAGAATACCTACCTCCCCTTTAGTTTTCCTAACACCCTTAATAGGTTATTATTACTACTATTGCTACATAATAAGAGAGATATTCTTGAAGCTTATGAAATTTGTATACCTGACTAAAGGTCACACAGCTTTTAAGTGGGGTGCCCAGCTCTTGACCTAAGTCTCGTGACTCTTAGCCTGTGATTGTCACGTAATGATTTCTTCCTTGAAGAAGTTGATAATGGTTGTCAGTAGGACATTGTCACCAGAGGGCTCGCTCAAGTAGGCACTCGATGAACGAATGAAGGAGTGACATTTGTTTTCCCTATTCTGGACAAATGATCTCTATCACACGCGTCCCTCCTCCACACTAATACACAGAAACAGTTATTTGTTGTCAGATTTCATCACGGAGTGGTGAAATTAAGGGAGAGTATATGGGCATCTGGGGCCTTGGATAAAGTCTCCAGCATGCAGTGGTCACAGGGGGAGAGAGCCAGACAGGGCACCATCAAGACGTGGCAGATGGCAGCTGTGGCAAAGCGGCATCTCCTTCCCTGCCTCACTCTATAGGAAAGCTCAAAATTACTCCAGGGGAAACTGAACTTGAGTTTCTTGTTGTTGAATGTAGACAGAGAACTCAAGTCATTGCATTTATGATAAAGGTAATTATCGATGATCAAGATCGATGATTTGGGACATCTGTGTTGCAAAAGATTTTACATTTAACTCAGTTTCATCTCTGAAGATAGTATCAACATTATCCCAGGCTAAAACGAGGTAATGAAACCCTTGTGTGTAGTTTAAGAAATAATCTTAATACGTGTGCATATATTAAGCCTTGCAGAATTACGTTGATGAGATAATGCTTGAATTTCCATGTATCATTTAAATCTAATGATTTAATTAAGCTTTGATAAGTTTTAATTAATTATTTAACCTCAACCAAAGCTTATAAGACAGCCCAGAATACTTATTTCTAACTAATATGCACTGCATGCAATAAATTCTCATGTAAACATTCATATAGCTTATTAATATTTAAGGCCACTCTTCTTGTTGCCAACTATGTTTTAATCAAATGTATTATTTCAAATTTATCAAATAAAATTACTTTATTAAATATTACTAATATTTCATAAACTATAAACTTCTCATGCTAAAATATAATCAGTTTATTCCTAGACTCTTGAAATTGAGGAAAGAATATTTCGTATCTTCTTAGAACTTTCCAGGTAAAGAATACTTCACCAATATCTATCAATTGCCATGTTTCCATTTAGTTCTAGTTTTAATTATTTTTTTCTCTATCATCCTCCCAGGGATCCTTTGTAGCAGTCATAATATTGTGGAGATAGTAGGTGCTCAATAAATCCAAAATAAAAGATTTTAACAGTTGCATGAGATGTTAAACATTACCTAGTTCAATGACCCACACAATGATTGAAGCTCAATTAAATAATAATGATCAAATCGAACACCAAAAAGTGCTCCCTCAACAAGGAATATCTCAATCAATCAATCAAATACACTAACTTTACTAGGCTCACTAAATGGACCAAACTAACTTGGTTAGTTTCTTTTTTGCTGCATGAGTCTGGGAGGATTCCAATTGTAATCTATTATGGATAATGACTGGAACAATGAACAGTTTGAGTTATTTAAAATTTAGAAAATTTAGACAGTAAGACAAATTCCGGAGGAGATGTCATGGACTGAATGTTTGTCTCCTCCTCAAATTCATATGTTGAAGCTCAAACCCCCATGTGATGGTATTTAGAGGCAGGACCTTTGGGCAATAATTAGGTTTAGATGAGGTCACAAGGGTGGGGCCCTGGTACTGGGATTAATGTCCCTATCAAGGAGGAAGAGACCAGAGCTTGCTCTGTTTCCAGTGGGGACATAGGAGGTTGTAGGAGTACACACCAAGAAGGCACTGCCCGCAAGCCAGGAGAGAAGGCCTCCGAATGAAACCTGCCATGTTGGCGCCTTGGCCTTGGGTTTCCCAACCTCCAGGACCGAGAGAGAGAAAGTCCTATGGTTTAAGCCTCTCGGGTCTACGGTATTTTGTTATGGAAGCCGAGCTGAACAAGAGTGAAAACTTAGCAGAATTTGATTGAAAAATATTAATGGAACACAAGGACATTGAGCTGTAAGTTGAACAGAAAATAAAAGTAAATGGGAACAACAGGCTATAAAGAGAACAAGGAAGACTCTGGAAAAAAATTGCGATAAAGGTAAATAATTAAACTGGCTACTTCAAAAATGTCTCAAAGGGAAAAAAATACATTAAATTGTTAAATGGAATGGTTAAGAGAAATATCACTCAAGCCTGAAAATTTGCTTATTCCATATATAAAAGTGACCAAAACCTGAGTCAGTTGTTTTAGGTAGTAGATCAACATTTGGTTATATATAGTTTAGATTTGTTTGTCTGAAATATTGTTTGAAACAGTAATGATTCATGCTGCATGTAGATACATATTCAAAGAATTAGTTTTTTTAGAATTATTTATAACTTTCATTTTTAAAAAAGAATCTGAGTGATTATAAATATACAAGAATAAATATGCATTCTTTACAATCAAGTAAAGTTTGCAGAAATGTACAACCTCAGTTATTTTTTTTACATTACATTCACTGTACATGGTAATAACTGAAGAAATCTAATAGATTTTATTGAAAACACCTTCACTACCTATCTTCTAATTCATTAATTCTCTTTCCTGCTGTGTCCATTCTGCTATGAAATTCATCCTCTGAGTCCTTAAGCATTAATTTTTCATGTAGTAACTTATATTCTGGAACATGTTAATCACAGCTCTTACTAAGTTGGTTCTCAAGATCTCTTTCAATGGGTCATAAATATCATTTTCTTTGTATTCTATCTGGCTTTCCCAGTTGTTCCTGCTGGGAGCCCTCCCTGTGCTGCGAGATCTCGGCAGAGCAGGAAGCACACATGTGTTTCCAGCGGCGATCTCCGGAGCTCATCACGGTTGAGTGTTGGCTATTACATGGGTATGAGTTGAGATTTTAATATTCTCTCAGCTCTAAAATACAGATTCTTTGAAAGACAGCTATTTTCATTTACTTTAAAATTCCCTCCCCCCATTGCTTTAAAATACTTTCAATACCAGAATCAATTCTGGGTCAGCAAGCACAGCTTCTGGTGACGCTTTCACATAACACAGCCCTGCGTGCACTGGATGAGAAGGGAACCCCTGGTTTTTTCTCATAATGACACTCATTTTTTCCTTGAAATAAATCTCTGTGGGTAGACCTTTCAAGTTGTTGATATGTGAATGCCACTTCCTTAGAAATTTAATGTACTGGCCATATACCGTATGCCTTTATTAAGCCTTAAATCAATGTGGGATCATGTTGGATGTGTTAGTAGTTTGCAGGGAGGGTTTTCTAGCCCAAAATCTTCCAGGTGAAGCAGTCCAGCGTAATGTGAGATTGAAGTTGTGTCTCAAGAAAAATATGTGATTTTATAGCCGTAAATAATAAGCAAAGCACATCCTCGTACGTCCTTGTTTGTACTAAGGACTCTGTTTTATTTCCACTGGGTTGGGCTTTCCCACTTTCATCTTCCCTTGTGATTGCTTCAGTGACTTACCAGTCGACTTTCTGACCTCCTGCTCCCCTATGTCTCATACCTGCCTGATCCCTCATCCTGCATCAGTCTCTTTGTGCCTTCTCTCTCTTCCTCTAGCTGAGTTGCTGAGTGCAATGACAACAACAACAACAACACACACACACACACACACACCCTTTGTATTGGTGGATACTGCAGATTTATGGGCTGCAATTCCAGCTACATCCTCAGTAGTGTTCAGAGAATTATTCCATATAATTTAGAAAAGCTTATTTCTTTTTCTTTTGAAAAATAGTCTTTATAAAATCCACTCTTCCTGTGAAAGAACACATAACTTTAAAGGAAAGGTCGTATTCTAATTAGAGAATCAATAACAGTGAAAGCAGATGGTCTCAGCAGACACTACTGGACCGTAACGAAGCCAAGCCTGAAGGAACTTACCAGATGTTTTACAGACCTCTGGATGGACACAGGTGATGGCAGAAGTAAAGGACAGAGGCAGCAACAGTGGATCTTTATGCTCCTTGTTTCAGACAGTGACATTCTTAATGAGAAAACAAGGGCAAGGACAAACCACTCTTGCTGCACAGGGCTGGCCACCCATTCCCCAGGGTTTCTGAGTGCCAGAAACACGTGACCCTCCTTGCAGAACCGGACTGCACCCTCCTAGTTGTGGACGGTCATGCTGCCCAAAACTTGGAGAAAGATAATGCACCTCCGGCTAGACTGGAGAACTACTAGGGTCTTGAATATTTCCAAGGGATGGAGCATGAAACCCTCTTCTAAGGAAGAAGTGTGTGAATACTGGTCAGAACACACTTTGCAGGGTGTATAAGGCTGAGAAACAGTGTAGCTCTGTGGAAGCCCTAGTAGCTCCGTCTTTAATTTGGCTATGACATTGGCCCAGATGCCGAATAGTTTAAATAAGCCCATGGGGACACAAAAAGCCTGAGTATGTGCCAGGCAAACTCCTAAAACTTCCACTAGAAGGTTGTGAAAATGTCTGATTTACACTCTCCTCGCCACATCCTGGAAAGCTTTAGACTCCAGAAGTGTGGCTCGGGTTTAAGACGCTGACTGACAGGCACACAATTCTCCACTCCAATCAGGTCCGTCCATAGGAATTTTCCCACAGCGGGGCTGGTTCTGGTCCGCTGCTGCTTGCCCCAGATCTCTTCTGGGAGGCCCTATACCCCAACCCAATACCTTCAAGGCTCTGAACTGCTTCTCAGAGGTTCTTGCGAAGGCTTCATCCTCCCTCCTGTACAGCTTCAGCATTTGGCGAATGCCCCGGGGAAGATGCCTCCAGGCTCCAACTTTCTCTCTCTGGCTTTGAGAGATGACGAGCTTCACTGGCTTTTTGTCCCCAGCCGTCATTGTCTCCTGGTGCAAATCTGGATACTCGGTGGTGATCACAGTCTGTGGATGTCCTGGGAGAAGAGGAGAAGACTGTGACCTCACCGCAGAAGCCTTTGTTCCTCTCTAGATTCTTGCTCCTTTACCATGAGTTAATTTAGCAGCGTTCAGTGCTTTCCAAAAACGTCTGCATGTGCTTTATTCTGCTTTTCCAGTTGTCCTTGGCAAGGGTGTTGCTGTGCCACTAGCTTCTTCCTCCCAGCTCCGTGAAAGTATTTTGTGTGTATGGATTTGACAAAAAAATACATCATGCATTCATAATGATGCTTGCAAGTTAAATTCAAGACTAGAGTGCTTTCACATAACCTCATCTACCTTATATCAACACCTTATTTCTTCCGTTGTAGAAAATTATGGTTTTCAATGACACCAGTATAAATCAGCTTTATCTCACACCCTTATATCAAAGACTGAGAATAAAAATACCAATGCCACCATTAACAACATGATTACTGTGAAGAATTATTATTTTCATTACTAGTAGTTTGCCATTCTTTGTTCTCAGCATTGATCCCACTGGGACTCTGCAGCTAATAGTCCACCCCATTCTGTACAAGCTGAATTCAAAGTGAAATAAAGAGAGATATGGTGAGTGATTAAACAACTCGGTATCATGCAACAGGAATTAGAATATATTTCAAAAAATAAAATTATGTTCTCCAATAAATTGGGAACAATTAAATCCCAATTTATAACACTACATCAAAAAGAGCTAAATTTCATAATATGTGTATGTCTACACACATACATATACATACACACATACATATGCCTCAATGACATAAATGAATAAAACAAAACAATACCACTATAAAAAATAGTATCTTGGGCCAGGTGCTGTGACTCACACCTGTAATCCTAGCACTTTGGGAGGTTGAAACAGGAGGATTGCTTGAGGCCAAGAGTTTGAGACCAGCCTGAGCAAGAGCAAGACCCCATCTCTACAAAAAATTCAAAACATTGAAGAATCAGCCAGGCATGGTGGCGCACACCTGTAGTCCCAGCTACTCAAGAGGCTGAGGTGGATCACTTGAGCCCAGGAGTTTGAGGTTGCTGTGAGCTATGATGATGCACTGTACTCTAGTCTGGACAACAGAGCAAGATCCTGTCTCTAAAATAAACAAACAAATAAACAAACAAACAAATAAAAAACTAGCACCTTGGGTTAGGATGTATTCTCAAACACTATAAAATAATCCTAAACAACAAGATAAAGTTACAGCTATAATTTTAAAATATTTTCAGCACAAAATAACATTTAGTTGCAAATGCTAAAAGGAAAATGTGAAAATATTTTCAATATATGAATATATGAGGGATTTACTTCTAGTATTGTGTCTTAGGACATTTCAAGTTAATTAGAAGCAATCAAAAATAAGTTTGAAAAGTGGGCAAAAGATATGAGCCAGCAATGCAAAACGCATGACTGGTACCGTAACAAAAAGTTGCTCAATTTCATTAGTTAAAAGAACATTGGACCTTAACATTATAATGAACTGAAGTTTTCTCCCTGATGTTGATATAAATGAACCCTTACAATATTAAGTGCTGGGGATGGAGCAAATGGAGGAAGTGGGTTCTTTCTGCTTACAGCGTAAAATGGGCTGTCACTTTGAGGGACGATTTGGACAAATCAGTAAAACTGAAGCTGGGAATACGCTAAAAACCTGCAAGTACAGTTCTAGCCTCTACCCTAGAGAAGCACCAGGGCTCATGGGTGTGACGAGCACTTACAGGGCCAGTTGCTGGGCCAATACGAGAACAGGAGTAAATGATTGACTGGTGGGCAAACGCACAATGAAATGTGCTGCACTGACATGACAGAGCATTAGCTGTGTGGTGAATGATACAGATACGCAGTTTTCTGAGGCTTTTAATGGGAAAAGTAATAGAATAAAAGTACTGAAGGCAATAGAGATGATTGATATTTAAAACTTGCATTTGGTTTGCTGGACTTTATTTTTCCATCTTTTAATTAAACAAGCGGATATTTTATTAGATATGTTTAGAAATATAATGCTATTAAAATATATGGTTTTGGTATTAAAAATACAAGTAAATATATTGCATCCCCATAAATGTCATTATCTATGCCCCAAATAAAGGCAACTTTATATAAGAAAATGATAATTCCCTAAAGAATCAAATGCGTTCTTTGGATATGTGTCTTTCAACTTAACCCCTTTCAGTGACAAGACTATATATCACATGTAAGCATAACTGATACATTCTTATATAAATTCAAGCTTCCCCTCCAAGGTTTAATGCCTAAAAGACTGGTGTTCCTTTTCATTAAAAGAGAGAGAGTGAAGAGAAGAGACAAGCCTTGGAGCAAAGGTTTGATGTTAAAATCTTAAAATAGTGTAAGGCATTAAATAATGGCATAGTAATTTCTAATATTTAAAATTGGCTAAAAATGTATACATTCTAGCAATTTATTTTCATGTGAACTACTATTCAACAAAAGAAAGGTAAGATTTACGCATCACATTTTAGGGGAACAGTTATTGAAAAAAAGATTCATGCTTATAACCTAATGAATAATGATATAATAATGCACCAGTCACACAAATATCGTAGCCTCACACTTACGAGAATGGCCTTTTCGGTCTTTTATATCCTGAAGCACAAGAGAGGATTTGCATAATTTGAGTTGCTTAATAAACCCAAATATTAAAGTCCTAAGTGTGTGACAATCAACCCAACACACTGCACCAGCATTGCTCACCTGTCTGCCCAAGGTGAAACTTGCTCCAAAATTGTAATTACAGCTTCTTTTTTCAAAGATTAGATGGTCACTTTTGGCCGTAACAGCCCTCTCTTCTGGATGCCTTCTTTGCCAAGAGTCCCTGTACCTTTTGGTGGAGAATGATGTCAGATATCCAGCCGTGGCTGTAGGGTCATGCTAGAGTGGCCCGAATGAGCACCAGGGTGACTCGAGCGGTAGAAGGGGTGTCACCTACAGTGAGTTAGAGACTGGAAAGGAGGCCCCTGCTAACAACCGAGTCAGCAATTCACACTGATGTCTGTGACTTCACTGTGCACTGCCAGAACATGTTCTCACATTAGATCTTAGCAATTCACTCCCCACTTTTCACTCCAGTTTTCTGTTGCCAACAACTTTCAGTCATCACACTACACAGTGCCATGCAAAGTCATGTCCTTGAATTTCACTGCTGGCTATGAAAGTTCCCATTTTTGTCTTTCTTCTATGCAATCGGTGGCCCACGCATCTTGGAATAACCTTGGAAATGTACAGGATCATTGCGCTGTCTCAATAGCCAAGCACTGACGAGGAAAAATATGCCAAGAACTGTTAAATGTCACATGTGTAATGTTACAAATAAAATCCCCAGACACTTCATAAAAGATAATAATGAAAGGATGGACACAGACAATTATTCTCAAGATTTTGTTCAATTTTTTTCTAGATTTGACCTTTCTCATTTGTATTTTTTCTCTTTCCTATGCCATTGTTCAATTATCCTTTTGTTTTTCCTGTTCAAGATCATTTAGAACTTTTTTCACTAACTGTACTTCAGTGTTCCATTTTATAGCTGTGTCTTTCAACATACTTTGTTCCAGACTTCAGCCCAGTTGCACTGAAAAATTAATCAATGAAGAAAATGGTATCCTGGTTTATTTGGTTTTCTTATTTTTTATTTTTGGATAAATAGCTTAAATATAGCAGAAAAATATTTTAAAATAGTGAGGTTTTCTGAAAAAAAATATGTTGATTCAGGTTCAGTATTAGAGAGGACCTAAGATACATAAAAATAATTATACTCGTGGCATAATACCCTTGAACTTCCCCAACAAAACTATTAAAAAATTAACTCAAAATTAATGCCAAAAAAATCAAAGTAATAACACAACTATCAAAAATGTAATACTGAAACTCACAAAGTTTACTTTTCGAAATATTTACTTCTGAAATAAAAGCTGCTTCACCAGGAGCAACTCACTGAAAGCAGAAGCGCAGCTCCAACACAATTGCATAGTCCCAGCACGTCAGAAACCCTACAGCCTTGCTCCAAGTGATGCCAAGACACCATCGTCACATGCCAGGAGACTTAGGCAAATAACAGAGAGAGCGGATAATGAAAGGGAGACAATAAGCAAACATAGTCACGGGGTTTGTTGAGTGAATATCTAAAATTTTGTATAGATCAAAATACACCCTGGCTATACCTACGGTAGGCTGAAACTATGTCTTTCAATTAATTATAAACTACATTTTGTGGTAAGTCAAAGGTCACCAAAGCACTAAACCACAGTGTGCATTTAAGAAGTAAATCCCACAGAAATGACAAATTCACATCACATTTTTTTTCCTTCAGAAAAAAGCCAGGAAATCGCAAGACTTTGGCTCTTTCCTCCCCAGCACTCAGTGGGGGCCCTGGGACAGGCGAGATGGCATCGCCTTGGTTTCCCACCAAGTCCCCAGGTGTGGCCTCCTTACTCGTTGTCCACTTTTCTCTGGCTGTCAAGGCGCAGGACTACCCTGGATCCCTGGATCCGGTGCTTCGTGTTTCTGCCCCAGGGTCTACCCGTCGCTTGGTCCATCCAGCTAGGCCTGTATCACACCATCATGTGAGCGAGAAACAAATATTTAATCTTTTAAATCTGCAGGATGCTATGTTTGGTAGAACAACTGGTGTACCTTAGCAAACACAGGAATGTATCAGGAAAGACACATTGCTATAACGAAAACCTATAAAAGGGACAATGGTTAGTGACACCTGTTGAAAAGGAATAGACTTCACAGACTGGACAGCAGCCCAACTCTGTTACACAGGAGAACGGTGGTTATCTGCTGCCAAATAGCGAGAGGAAGACCACATGCTAACTGAGGCCGTGGCCTTAGGACAAAGGATTTAGAAGTGTGAGGGTCTTGGAAGCCATATTGCAAACAGATGAGACTTGGGCAGATGAGACTCGGTTAGCTTTCATGCAGAGATGGAGGATAATGGAGAGAGTGCAAAAATGGGACCATGCACAAGATTCCAAATTGTAGGAATTAAGTCCAGAACCACCTCAGTGACAGAGACCCAGTTAAATAAACTCTTCCTGGGAAACACATGGCTGAATAAGACAAAGGTGCTTCTGCAGCCACGGTCCTTGCATTCCTACCAGGGAGGGAGATGAAGAGAGGAAACACCAAAGCACTCACTGGTGACGAGCATGGAGCAGTCCTGCATGGGCTGCAGCCAGAGTGTCTTTGCCTCGCGCACCTGGACACCTGGAGATGACAGTTGCATGACACAGGAAGGGAAAATGAGCATACTTACGTGACCAGAGACATGTTCACCAGGAAGAAAGAAAATTAGATGCAAAGGTAGAAACTTGTTTGGACTTTTCAAGGAAAAAGCAGCCACTGTGACCTGAGAGAAGTGTGCCCAGGAGAGAGGAGCGTTGAGGGAGACCGCAGAGTCACCTTCAGCAGAGTGGCTCTCCCTGACGGATGGCCTTTCGCTTGCGATACACAAAGAGCAACGTGTCAGTCATGTCCCAACATGGATAGCCCTGCAATCTCAGCAAAACGCCCAAAGGCATTCTCAGTAACTGGATTTGCATTCTCCCAAGGAATGTTTTTAAGTGACAGTGACATACCTCATACCTGGAAATTTGTCAATGAACATTTTATAGGAGCTCATGGGAGAGCAGATCATTTTGATGTATTTCATGTGGACACAACTGGATGAGTTTACTCAGTCACATGTGGGTGGCCTGATCTATAATCACTTTCTGTTCAGACCCCATCTGTAGATATAGGAAAAGTAAACTAAAGATGTAAAGTTGTTGGAGAGAATCAATAAGATATTTATCTCTGCAAGTAAAAGATAATGTGATTAGAGTGTAAAATTAGGGGTTTAGGCAATGAACTTGATTTAAAGCTTCTTTGGGGCCATTTCTTCTGGCGGCTGAAACACAACTTTGAAATTGAGCAGACAGATGCTTGAGGAAGTTTATTGGTTCCATTAGGCTGTGTCAGGTGAGGGCACAGGGAAAATAATGCGTTAATTCCGCTCTTGGCTTCCAAGTAGATGGGAACCCTCAGGGCCTGCACTTTCCCTGCCTCTGCCAGCCCCCACTCTGCTCCCTTCTTTCCCCCTCTTGTCGCTTCTTCTCCGGCCCAGCACACCCGATGAGCCAGGCCAGGGAAATGGTATTTGGTAAACTGAAAACAATTTTGATTCCTCTTTTCTCCTTTGAACCATGTGTTCTGCTTTCCACAGGGTTCCCAAAGTGTCAAAATCACACTAGGCATGTGTGCCGATGCCTTCCCAACTCCTGCACACGAGGATTTTCGGTGTCTGAGGACCAGCAGAGGCAGCTGGAGGGAGGTGACCCTGCAGTGGCACAAGCCACACCTGTCTTTGTGGAAATCGTGAGTGGTACCAGCGACCCACCTCTGGGGAGACTACTGTCTTCACTTTCACAGCCAGTGGCCTCAAGGCCACCTCTAAAGTTTCATGTTGGCAGCGGATGCTGTTTCTCTACAATAATCCACACTTTTTAACTACAGATAATCAATCCTACTTTAAGGATGCATTTACAAGTTTTCAAGGAAAATCTTCAGTGATTTAACTTCTGCAGCAATATTTTTAAGCATCTAGAGTCATTTATGCTTGCACTTACCATCAAGTCACAATAATCAGAGCAGTGTGCTTACAACTATTATGAATAATAAATGGACACTTGGACTGCCTTTAAACTGTAAGTGATACACTTTGGAGGCTTGCATTTATTTTATAATAGCTCTTTAGATAAATTCTATGAATACATGAAACTAGAATATCAAATATTTATCATGTAATTGCTATCATTGTTTTTTAATGTAACCCAGCACATTCCAGGGAGAATGCCATGCTGATTATGTTGGCGCATAAAGTGAGCGATGTTTTCTGAATAAAGCAGTAGCAATTAAAAATGAGGCACTGAAATATATGAGGCAACAGTAAACAATGGTGGAATAAGAAATATCTTATGTTATATGCTGGCTTGGCAGTGGATTAAAGAGTTTAATGATTTTAATTGTTACAATTTTCCAAAATTGAGGACATTTGCTCAAAATTTAGGATTCTAGTGGAGCCATTAATCTAACAAAGGGAAATTATGCATGGACATTTGAGTGAATTTGGAGAAATCAAACCACACCAAGTTTAGGTGGAACACAACTTTAGAGAAAATGTGTTTCTCTAAACTTCACTCAAACCTCTCAAATTAGGATAATCTAAATCCTGAAGAATAGGGTATATTGCTCATTTTTATTTTATTACCTGTCAAGGAAAATTCTTGAAATTTGGAGAGCAGATTTACAATGAGAAAAGTATATGTGCCCGATATTGTTCAATGTTTGATTTTTTAAAACAAATATTTATTATAATATACAGTTTTAGCTCTGCAAAGTATCTGTTGTGAGAATTTGGGCAAATCACGTAATCTCTCAGGGCAGAGGTGTCCTTGTGTGCAGGGTCACCATAGGAAGAGGGTCACCGTACCCTCCTGGCCTTCCCAGTGTTGCCCTGGGAAACAAATGAGGTGAGTTGTAGGCAGCTCCCACAAACTGTGAACTTTTGTAAATAAATACTTCCTTGACATGGAATCAAGGAACCATTTTTTCTGTGTTCTCTATACAAGCAAAATATTTAAATAAATTTCTGAGCAATGCAGAATGATGGATTTCTGAAACACAACTACATGTTTGAGGATTGTAGTAAGTAGGAAGTATGCACTCCAAGAAGATCGAACAAGTAAATAGTCACGCTTATATCTGAGATTTGTTGAAAAAATGGTGTGACTAGTTCAAAACTTCAAAACTTTTTTTTTTTTTTTTTTTGATTTGTGTGTTAATGTCTTTCTTGAGTCAGTATGAGTGGTACTCAAAGTACGAGATAAGACTCGGGCTCCAGAAAGTCAGAGCAAAAGGAAAAAAAAAATATCTTAAAATTATAACGGATTTGATATGGATACAGGAGAAAAGAACCAGCGGTTATTGTAAGAAACGCTGGAGCCCAGTGGAGCAAGCCTGTGTAAGGGACAGTGCCGCACCCGTGGCCACGTGTCTGCCTCGGTGTGTCCCTGTGCGGGCGCGCACGCAGGATCACAGGCCTGTGTGTGTAAGGCGAAAGGGAAAGTTACTGAGTGATTTAAGTTCTTTTGTGTAATGAAAGGGTCACATTTAAGGACTGGTGGGTTATATACACTCTGAAATAAATTAAAGGCCTGAGAAGACACTGATATAATAAGGGAATGCAGTTGAGGACCCAAGCTGCCCATCCCCACACTCGGCCTGGACACTGAGAGTCAAATCCCACCTCACCGTGTGCAGTGATCGCCTTTGGGATCGGCTTGTCTTCAGCAGCACTTCCGCTCAGGCCGTCCCGCGCAGGCAGCCATCTGCTTGTGCATTGCGGGAAGTTAGGAAAGACCCACCTGCTTTCAATGGGAAGCATCCGCCGACAGTTTGTGCCGGAAGATGCTGTGGATCCCTCCCTCAAACCCCTCACCTTGCTGTTTCTGCAAATCTGAGCTGTCATGTCATGACCCGCACCCACCTCGACTCAAGTCACTGTTCTGAAAGTCATGCTTCAAATCACGTTTCCAGTTCTCCGTCAGCGAGTGCCTTCCTTACCTTCCACCTGGCAGGCGCTGCCAAGACTTTGCGCGGGGACGCCCTTCCCTCAGGAATAAATTCACCTAGCTTAGTCGTTTCAGCGGTTTGCGTTGGAGATATTTGGGCAGCCAGGTTCGACAAAGGTCTAGAAGGGATGGAGTCCTAAAAATCCCTCAATAATAACATTTTATTGTAGAACAAAGTTTATTGAGTGTAATTTTATACTTATCTAATTCTTCTTCCTGAAAATAAAACATTTGTAAAAAACAATAGGAGTTTCATTGATTTATTTGTGTTTATAGAAAAACATTTGGTAAATGCTTTATTAAAAATATTACAACAAAACATCAGCCCTCTTGCATCTTTAAGTATCCAGGAATAAAAACTTTAGCAGTCAAGAGCTATAGAAAATGTGAACGCCTATTTATAGCCATAGTTATACAAATAGAGCCTGTTTTTTTAAATATTTAATACAGACTGAGTTCTTCAACATGACACACAATAAGAAGACAGTTTTTGCATACACGGTGCCAGGTTCTTCCCAGTGCCCTATAAAATTTAAATCTTTAAAATTAAAACAAATGATTTCTATAATGATTTTTTATTATTAGAAGCAATATGGAGGTATGCCTGTGTGGGTGTATGTGTGTGTATCATTAATAAATCTTAGGTGGTCTATCTTAAAAATATAACCTCATATAAATATAGAAACTAAATAAGCATCACCTAAAATAAATATAGGAGAAGTAAATAAATTAAAAATTGTTATTGATATTAATGCACCTGTTAAGAAACTAAGAGATTAATTAGACAAACAGCAATCAACAATAATCAGAGTTATGAATGGTATAAATAATACAAATATTATTTTCAAGCTCTTAGATTTTGGAGAAGACACATTCTTTTTGAGTAAAAAAGGACCCTTCCAAAAATTCTCTCCATGTCTGTGTAGAATGCACAGGAAGCCTCAATACATTCCAAAGAATCCCTGTCCAGAGCCACAATGCTGCACTCACTTCAGTGGGCGCCGTTCACGTAGAATATAGTTAAGACTTTCCAGAGTCGAACAAGGCTGTGATTCTCAAGGTAGTGCAGTTCAATTCTCTAACCAAAAAGCAATAAAATTAAAAGTTAAGAAAGTGTAACTGAGTAAACTCAGGAAGCTGGAACCTAAATGCATTTTAGTAAGTAACCTGTAAGTGAAGAGGACCAGAAAAAAAAGAAAAATATATAAACACAAAGCAATATTAAAAATGCTACAAGTTAAAATGTTACTTAGAAGACAATTAATAGTGTTGAATAAAATTCTCAGAAACTTAGAGAAATGAATGTGCTAAGTCTAAAACTGTAGAGGTTGGGGGAAAAAAGGAACAGAAAACACTTAATCAAGAAATAAGGAAAAGTAACATGACCAAAACAGATGAACTGGAGAGCAATGAAAAAAATATGAGTACAAAAACCACAGCCATTAAGCCACATATCTAATGAGATTAATCACTAAATAAGAGAAAAGATGGAAATAAACCAAGCAGAGAAATTTAAAACAATGAAAATATGCTAAAGATGAAAAATTAGATTAATTGATAAGTACCAAGAAAATTATAACACACCAAAATAGGTGCAGGAGTAAAATTTAAGTAGACCAACAGCTCATCTATTAAAAAATGAAATGATAGCAATCAAAGATATTTCCTTTCAAATTTATATTTAATCCTTCTGAAAATTTATTTGTGAGTTTTTGTCCCAGAAAGTAAAAAGAATAAAAAAAACCTCTTCCGATTCTTTTAAGAGGCTTCTGTATTCTTGATTCCAAATGCACATAAAGATGTAAGAATAATACAAGAAAATAAAACTGAACAACTTGCAGATGTTAAATGATTAAATATTAACTAAGAAGGTCTAGAAGAATATTGAAAACAGTAATGCATTCTCATTAAATGGGTCTGATTCCAATAAAAACATTACTCCAGAACAGAAAAAAATGAATCACTGTATTCATCACACTATATTCTAAAGGAGAAAATATTACATAGATGCTGAGAGAATATACAATAAAGTTCAATAAATTAAACTTCTTAGCAAGCTAGAAAGAGAAAGGAAATGTCTTGATATTTTGATAAATTATGTAATAAAATCCTGTTGCAAGAACTACAGCTGAGGAAGAAACTTTAGACGCACATCCAAGACCAGCCACAGGGAAGTCTGCTCATCTCCACAGTGATTGTCTACCAAGCTCTGAGTGTTTTTGCCAAGAAAACTGCAGAAAACAGTCAAGAGAACTGGAAGAAGAGAGATGTACAATAGTGACAATCCATGAAATATTGCCTTTGTGAATTTAATAAACCCTAAAAAGTACCTGAATTACATAAAGTTGATTTTTTAGTTTTGATAAAACGTTTGAGGGATAAATGGGTAAGCAAAAAAGAGACAAATCGTTGCAGATGCTGGGGTTGAGGAACTCACGCACATCACTATTTAGCATAGGCCTAGTTCTTTTTAGAGTAAAATTACGCACAAACATTTTACTGGAAATCCACTATCCATGCTTTATAATGCAGATTACTAATGAGGACAACCATAGCTGAATTTGTTATAGTTGTCTATCATCCATCTATTTATCTTCTACATCTAGACAGTCTTTATGTAATCTTTCACATAAAGGAGGAAAGACTCTGGAACACCTGCCCTTTTCCTTTTGAGGTTTAATATTATCCAAGCATATCTGACTTTTGCTGTCAGGAAAGGGTCTTATGGTACAATTAAACATACTATAAAGAGGTGTCAGGCTTAAAACTAAGATGTGTATAAAGTGCGTTTATTGCCATAGCAACATCTGGCTGTATTTAGCAACCATAAATCTATTCATCCTGTCATGATATTGGTGGCCTGAAAGCATAACAAAGGGAATAGAAGTTGAACACTTGAGTGTAAACAAAGAAAAGCAAGGAGCTGCTACCGTCTATGCATATGCAAATGTAGGTGAACAAGAACATCACCTGACAGTGGACGTTTAGGGCACTGCACCGTCGAGGGCTCACTTTTAACAGCTGCGTGTGCTAATGCAAAAAGCTAGTGGGTTAATCAGAATTTCCAGAACCCTTGTCAGCTGCTGGGTACAAATCAGTTTTTATTATAAACCATCTCTAAGGGATATGTGGGACTTTGTGCCATATCATAGGAATGTGGAGACTTAAATAATTAACTGGATTTAAAGAAATATAATTTTCAGAAGGAAATGATTATTTAAAAAATTTAATGTGTCTAAAGGTGCTTATTCTGTTAATGCATCCAGGAGTTAGGTGATTAACATTTTTCATTGCGATAATAACAATATGACTAAATATCAATTACCTTAACACTGTCCTTCTGAAATGATATGCCATAAATTTATTTCAGTGAGTGAAGCTCACACCTTAAAAGTTAAATTATTGGATATAATATGTGCAATTTGTAATACAAAACTTAATTTAAAATATGTGCATTTTTTAAAAATAATATGAAATTCGTGGATTATCTAATATTTTAATATATTTTTAATTTTTTTCATTTTCAATTATTATGGGTACATTTGCTTTATAAATCTTTAACATAACTATAAAATTTCCCTTTGAAGCCAGGAAAGTTTTTACCCACTCTCTAGCAAAGCAGAAGGCAGCAGCCTAAGCCTTAAGAATGAGGGTTTTTGTTTTTTTGGTTTTTTTTTTAAGTTAATCTGTCTGGGGATCCTTGCTAGCTATGTGGCTTGGGCAAGTTTTACAATTTCTCTAACTGTAGTTAACCTAGCCATGGAATGTGTTTTGAGGGTTGAATAAAGTAAGACGGACAAGTAACAATCTGCCCCTACAAGGTATAGCGTAGACAGCTGTGGGGATCAGGGCCTGGGCGGGACTGCTCTGCCAGCAAACACTCCGGCCCCCTTGCCTAGTTCCTGTTGGATAATCTGTCACTGCCATGAGGAACGGCCAGCTGAGACACCTCAGCACCTCTCCAGTCCCTCTCTCTCCTCCCCAGTGCTACGTCTGCCTGAAGCGAGGAACATCTCAACCCCCACGGAGGCCGGAGGCTTCCCGTGAGAAATGCCAGAGTGGCGTGGCCATCACAGGGCGGTGTGAAAGCAAACACAACAAACACAACTGCCCTGGTATTCTGGAGAGTTCCGTTCTAGCCAGGCCTTTGCCACTACGCTCAGGATATACTACATATTTCTTAACTTTTCTGATTTCCGTTTTTCTCATACTTAAAATTAAGTATGTTTATCACTGTTGTTATTTAACATTTTAGGAGCAATGATGCACTATTATTAGATGAGAGAAATAAAAGGTAACAATTTTCAGGGTAAAAAAGCAACTTTATCATTGCTTCCTGGTGAAATAATAGTTTACCTTGCAGTGTGTTGAATCAATTAGAGATGATGAAAAACATACCAGTCTTATTGTGTGCTTCTGTATGTGAAGCTTTCCTTCTTTCTAAAGTTTTAGAATGTTTTATTTGTCTTTGATATGTTTGAAGCTTGCTGGAATGTGTTAGGTAGGCTTTATCCTTGACATTCTATGCATTTTTTCAGGCACAGAATGGCCAACTGTGATCTGTCAAAAGACAAAATTGCAACAAATGTAGTCCAAATATCTAATTATCTTTTATTAATAATTCTAGAATTGGGCAACACATCCTTCTATAAAATAGAACGGGTGTTCTGATGAGCTGAGAAGAGGGAGTTGGCTCTGCAGGCAGCAAAGGGCTGAAGAAAGCAGAAACAAGTGACAAAAAGCAGAATGGTCACTTCAAAGGTATTAAAACAGAAGGAACTTCCTCATCATGCAGCCCAAGTGTGCTGGGCCTCTTCTGTTTGGTTACTGTGAATCTCTGTTTTTTGTTTTTTGTTTTTCTTCTTAACTGGCCCATTTCAAAGTTCTGTTTGGTTACATGGCACCCAGCATAAGTGACTCCATTCTGGTTTGGTTTGGTTTGGTCTGCCCGGGCCAGTGCCGGGAACTAACTCCAAAGCAATACTATCCCACAAATTTTGCTCAGCAGTGCCCCTTTGGGTCAGGCTCTCACCAGGTGTGAGTATGGCTGAAACTGAGGGCATCCTCGCTACTCGGTCACCACCACTCTCGGTGTTTGGTCTCAATGTGTCATTCATAGGTTACGGGTTATGGCATGTTACTTTGAGGTTTCGTGACCCCAGCCAGAGAGAGTCCATGTGATGCTCACCAGATGTCCACATGCAGGCATTTAAAGCTTCCTGAGAGGACAGTGCACCAGGGAGAGGATTGCTGTGACTGTCACAGGAGACTACCCAGAGCTGGGTTATGCTCTTTGGCCAGGATCCCTCTGAGCCAAAGAAACTGAAATAACCAAAAACCCCCACAACAGTTACTGACTAGAACAAAGAATAAATCCAGTATCTGAGTCCAGACTGCAGTCTATTGAAAAGATTTTTAGGTTTGAGTCAAGGATTATTTTTCTTGTCTGTAGTTTGAAAATCTCTGTTATGGTATCGAGCATTTTTGTGAACTCTTGGAGTGGTCTGCACGTCAGGCACAAGTGTTGGCCCCTGAAATTTACATATGGTTGTCCAGCTCCAGCCTGTAGGGCTTCAGAAACAGAGCAGTTCTTGTTCTGACTGATTCTACAGCGTGGTTTATATACACAATGGAATACCATTCAGCCATGTAAAATAATGCATTTCTGCTACTTGTGGCAACATGATGCAACTGCAGGACAAGCTATGTTGACTAAAATTAGCCAGGAACAGAAAGTTAAACAACGCGTGTTCCCACTCACGTGGAAGCTAAGAGAAAATTGATCTCACAGAAATAAAAAGTAAAACATAAGATAGTAGAAGGCAGAAAGGGTAGGGGAAGGAATGAATGTCAGAGGATATAAAATTGCAGGTAGATACGAGGAGGAAGTGCTACTGTTCTACACCACTGTAAGGTGACTAGAATTAACAATAACATATAACATAGTTTCAAATAGGTAGAAAGAGGATATTGAATGTTCCCAACACAAAGAAATGATAAATGTTTGAGGTGGTATGCTAATTACCTTAATCTGTTCACTATACATTATATGTACCAAAATATCACTATGCACCCCATGAACATATACAATTATTATTTGTCAGTTACAAAAATTTAAAAAATTCACCACCTTAAAAAAATTCTTTTTATATACACTGATGGTAGAGGTTGAGTACAACCATACTGCTACAAGGTTCCCTTTTTTTTTTTTTATTTCAGCATATTACGGGGGTAGAAATGTCAAGGTTACATACATTGCCCTTGCCCCACCTCAAGTCAGAGCCTCAAGCCTGACCATCCCCCAGATGGTGCACATCGCACTCATTATGTGTGTATATACCCATCCCCTCCTCCCCATTCCCGTCTACCTGACACCGATAAATGTTGTTCCTATGTGTCCACTTAGATGTTGATCAGCTAATACCAGTTGGGTGGTGAATACATGTGGTGCCTGTCCATCCATTCTTGGGATACCTCACTTAGTAGAATGGGTTTAAGCTCCATCCAGGAAAATAACAAGAGATGCTATATCACCATTGCTTCTTACAGCTGAATAGTACTCCATGGTATACATATACCACATTTTATTAATCCACTCGTGTATTGATGGGCACTTGGGTTATTTCCACAACTTTGCAATTGTGAATTGTGCTGCTATAAGCATTCAAGTGCAAGTGTCTCTTTTATAGAGTGTCTTTTGTTCTTTTGGGTAGATGCCCAGTAGTGGGATTGCTGGATCAAATGGTAGATCTACTTGTATCGCTTTCAGGTATCTCCATATTGCTTTCCACAGGGATTGAACTAGTTTGCAGTCCCACCAGCAGTGTAGGAGTGTTCCTATCTCTCCGCATCCACGCCAACATTTACTGTTTTGTGACTTTTTGATAAAGGCCATTCTCATTGGAGATAAGTGATATCTCATTGCGGTTTTGATTTGCATTTCCTCAATGATTGGAGATGTTGAGCATTTTTTCATATGTTTGTTGGCCATTGTTCTGTCTTCTTTTAAAAAGTTTCTGTTCATGTCCTTTGCCCACTTTATGATAGGGTTGTTTGATTTTTTTCTTGCTGATTTTTCTAAGTTCTAAATAGATTCTTGTTATCAGCACCTTATCCAATGTGTAGCATGCGAAAATTTTCTCCCATTGTGTAGGTTGTCTGTTTATTCTTGTAACAGTTTCTTTGGCTGTGCAGAAGCTTTTTAGTTTGATCAGGGCCCATTTATTTATTTTTGTTGTTGCTGTGATTGCCTGTGGGGTCTTCTTCATAAATTCTTGCCTAGGCCAATGTCTAGAAGAGTCTTGTCAATGTTTTCCTCTAGAATTCTAATAGTTTCATATCTTAGGTTTAAGTCTGTTACCCAGAGTGAGTTGATTTTTGTGAGAGGTGAAAGGTGTGGATCCTGCTTCAGTCTCCTACATGCGGCTGTCCAGTTTTCCCAGCACCATTTATTAAATAAGGATTCTTTTCCCCAGTTTATACTTTTGTCTGCTTTGTCGAAGATTAGATGGCTATATGAAGATGGTTTTTATCTGGGTTCTCTGTTCTGTTCCACTGGTCAAAGTCCCTGTTCTTGTGCCAGTCCCAAGCTGTTTTAATTACTATAGCCTTGTAGTATAGTTTGAAGTCTGGTAAATTGATACCACCCATTTTGCTTTTATTGTCTAGGATTGCTTTTGCTATACGGGGTCTTCTCTGGTTCCATATGAAGCATAAATTTATTTTTTCTATATCTGTGAAAAATGATGATAGTATTTTAATAGGAATTGCATTGACTCTGTAGATTGCTTTGGGTAATATAGATATTTTAACAATGTTGTTTCTGCTGACCCACGAGCATGGTATGGTCTTCCACCTGTTTACGTCCTCTGCTATTTCCTTTCTCAGTGTTTCATAGTTCTCCCTGTAGAGGTCTTTTACCTCCTTACTTAAATATATTCCTAGGTACTTTATTTTCCTTGTTGCTATTTTGAAGGGAACTGAGTCTTTGATTTGGTACTCAGTTTGAGAGTTATTGGCATATATGAATGCCTCTGATTTGTGTATATTGATTTTG
>CAUYRT010021431.1:0-16051 GCA_963574885.1 Lepilemur ruficaudatus | reverse complement strand
TAATTTCTTTCTTTCTATTTATAGTAGAGACGGGGTCTCACTCTTGCTCAGGCTGGTTTTGAACTCCTGACCTTGAGCGATCCGCCCGCCTCAGCCTCCCAGAGTGCTAGGATTACAGGCGTGAGCCACCACGCCCGGCTCATTCTGTGTACTTTTATTACATTACTTTAGAGTTATGAAATCTTATGAAAATACTTTTTATATATAAACAGAAACTTAGAAGTGTTCTGACTGCACAGCTTTATAATTTTGTTTTATAATTAACTTCAGAAAATTTCTGAAAGCAAACAAAAAATTCTAGATGTTTCTATTAGTAGAATGCAAGAAATAGATTTTTATTCTGCTCTTTTATATTCTGTTTTACAAATGACTCATATTTTATCTTTTAGGAGGCAAAAAAATGGCAGGAGAGAAAAGAGGCTCTGGAGGCTGTAGAAGTACTAGTGAAAAATCCCAAACTGGAAGCTGGTGATTATGCAGACTTAGTAAAAGCACTAAAAAAGGTAAATACAAGGACGTTGATATTGGAAAAACAGACTAGAACGTTGAATTTTTCATTAGTCATTTTTTGTATTACGAATACATTACTATTTAAGGAGTACTATTGATGGTATTTGAATTATAGGCATACAATGTTAAAGGATTGTTTAAAATTATTGTCCTAGGTTAGTTTAGTTTTTGATCTTTATCATTTTGAACTTAAGTCTGCTATTGGATGACTTATGTAAACCTTCAGAAAAAGAGGGTCTTGCTGACCTAGAACCAGATGTTCTAGTTTTATAATTCTGTTGGATGAGCCATTTAAATAAGCTATATTTAATTGGTTAAAAAATTTGAAGAGCTTTTTTTCAGTAGCTAGCAAATAATACCAAGCACTGAATTGTATTAGCGTGTAAAGCAAAGGGTATTGGGATATGTGGTCAATTATAAAGTAGGCAAGTACCAAAAAACATTTTTAGAAAAATACTCCTTTGGTATTGCTTAGGTCCAAGCAAGTTAAATGCTGCTGGTGAATTTTTTTTATTTAGTGACTTTTTGTAAAACCTGAAAATACAGATCAAACACTGTGGATATGTTTATGATTATGGAGCTTAAGAACAAGCTCTGAAGGAATCTTCTTAAATACACCAAGACTGAAAACTTTTTGTTTGCTTCCTCAGTCTGAAATTACAGAGGATTAGAATGGTGGAGAGAGGAAGTTAAACTTTTATTATATGCATATGTATGATAATTCTCATTTTTTTGGTAGTTATGTTCTATAAAGTTGCCAAGAGCACTAAATTAATACTGAACCATTTCTTTTAGAGGAAATACAGGGTCAGGGTCCTGCAACCCTCTGGTCACAACATTTGCATCAACTGATCAATACATAACCTTGTTTTATTCTGTTCAAAGATACCTTATTTAATATGTATTGTTGATTCATTAACATTGAACTCATGATCAACAGCACTATAACTCATGCCTGAATGAAGGTTTTCTAACAGCCTTTTTGCACTAGACAGCATTTCAACACTACTCTTGGCGGCCATTTTAAACGGGGAAAGCACCAACAAAACACACAAAAATGCAAAAAACATGGCACTAAATAGACCATGAAAATGATAACTTAGTATAGTTTGAGAGTAGTATGAGAGCTGAAACAAGAAGGCAGAGTGTTACCTTGTTACCCCTCAGCTGGGAATGTGCACATCATACAAGTCAAAATTTTCGCAGCTCTGCACTTTTGTCTGTGAATGACCAGGGAAGTAACGTGAGTATTGATTTGGGGGTTATAAATAAGTTTTAACAAGTAAGTGAATTCACAAATGTGGATCTGTGAATAATGAGGATCAACTGTATTTTCTAATAGTTAGCCTTCCTATGCTTTCCTCCAGTGGAACTTCGAGACAGGGATATAATTTGTCAGATCTTGGTTCAGTCATCAGTTTTCCATCTTGATGAGCCACCGACTCATGTAAGACTAATTAAAAGGCAATTGCCCTGAGGAAAAGGGTTTTTTACCAACCTGATCCTGGGAGGAAAGAATGGGAAGGAAAAGGGTAGAGGGCACTGAGACAAGGGAAATGAGATTCCAGCAGCTTTCGAAGAGCTTCAGATTCTTTGTCAGTTCTCCCAGCATGTAATTTTTATTAGGAGTCTTAATACTCTGTCACTGAATTCTTGATGTGTCAAACAAAACCTTTTATTTTTCCTTATCATTAATATTATGTTTTCTACATATATTAGCTTTTCACATAAAGACAGTTTGTGATTTCCATTGACATCATGAATTGTGTATTATATACAGAGAGAAGGTCATGGATTTTATATTTGGGTAGACAGTGGATTTCTGAGAGATCTAGGATAGCAGTAGAAACTTCGTTCCCTTTTCACATGCTGAGGTGAGGGCAAATCAATCAAAAAGGACACAAACAAGTGAAAAGAAACTTAATTTTGTGGCTAAAATATTTAAAGCAATGAAAAGTTAACTATAGTTATAAAAATTAGAAACATGACTTTTTTATACTTGATTTTAGTCATGTTCACATAATACATAAATTTCATATTATGTTGACTTCATAGAGACATATCAAAAATGGGGAAATGGTGAAATGGAAGAAAGAATGAGATTGAAAAATAGGATATAGACTTATCCCTTTTCTTTCCATAATAGTCCTCTTCTCTGTGTTGTCTAAATCAAGTAATCTCATTAATTTCCCATTTTTTCCTTTAATGCAAATAGTAAAGAAGTATTCATTTTGAAATTCCTTATGATATTCCTAAAATTATTTGTCAAACTGTCTTCTTTTGCGTTATCACCTGATGTAGCTTATTCTGTGGACTTTCCTATTCTCACAGATTATAGGGTTAGGATTAGGGTAGCTCACCCCGTAGCCTTTTGACTTTATCAGCTACCTATGGATATTTATTGATAACTATATTTTCTTTTTTTTTTTTTTTGAGACAGAGTCTTTCTCTGTCACCCCAGCTAAAGTGTAGTGGTGTCATCATAGCTTACTTACTGCAACCCCAAACTCCTGGGCTCAAGGGGATCCTCCTGCCTCAGCTTCCTGAGTAGCTGGTACTACTACTATGCCACATGCCACTATGCCTAGCTAATTTTTCTATTATTTTAGAGACAGGATCTCCATCTTGCTCAGTCTCAAACTCCTGCAAGTGATCCTCCCACCTTGGCCTCCCAGAGTGTTAGGATTACAGGTGCGAGCCACCATGCCCAGCCTGATATATATAATATTTTTTTTAATCTTTAGATTAAGACTTGAATTTTCAAGGCATTTTATTATGTCATCTCCAGACTTTCTATATGGTATATTAACCTTTTTCACTTGTTCTTTCTACTTTTTTCTCCTTTAATTATTGCTTTTATTCATCCATAGTTTTCTGAACACAGTAATTCATGATGAGTTTCATTAATTTTTTTTCCCTTTGTCAACAGTTTTTTTGTTTTGATTACTATTAACTAAGGGCTTACAGTACTAGTTAAAGGTAAATACTAATTGATAATTACTTAAGAGCACACTGCATTTTAACACTGTAGGCTCCAATTTATGAGAAAAGTGCTAGCACTTCTTTTATTTTTTTAAGAGACAGGGTCTCTGTCACCCAGGCTGGAGTGCAGTGGTGTGATCATAGCTCACTGCAACCTCGAACTCCTGGGCTCAAGCAGTCCTCCCACATTGGCCTCCCAAAGTGCTGGGGTTACAACTGTAAACCACTGCACCCTGTCAGCACTTTTAATTATACAAGATTTCCCATTGTTTAGATTAAAATGAGATTATGGCCACTCCCTGGTCTAAAACAGAAGTTACTAAAATGATAGCAGTCACTGAGTTTTTCTCATATCTGGAATGGAGTCCCCCCACATACACTATTTTTCTTAAAAGAAAACACTTCTCCCCCTTTCCCACTCCCATTTCCCAGTTAAGAATAACTTGTTTATGGAATATGTGACAATTGAGTGTGACAGGCAGATACTGTATTAGGGTACCTGGTCCATTACTCACCTATAAATGCATTTAATCCTTTGCAATCTTGAAATATAAATAGATTCATAGTATCTTCTTCAATACTACTAAGATCATGAGTGTCTAGAGTCTAGTTCCCACTGGTTACTGCTCTCTAACAGTGGATAGGGAGAACTATTCTCCTAAAAAAAGAATGGAATGATAGCTTTAAATTGGGTCCATATAACAAAATCACTCTTTGAGCTATATGAAGACTGATGTCCATATCTCATCCCAGATTCATTGAACTAGAATTTCTTGGAATAGGATCTGACATATTTTTCATAACCATTTCTAGAATATATATTTAGATGCTAAATATAAAGTCTAGTATCTAAATCATACCTGAGAGGTTTTTGGAAAGGAAAAATAATCAGAACATTTACAAATGCCAATAGTGAGTTCAATACAGAACTGAGTGGAAAATTTTTTTCCTATGGACTTACAGTAATTAGAGATTTAACAAATGTTTATTAGAACTCCGATCTCATCTTCTCCTAAGAAAGATGGATGTGCCATACCATGAGTTTACAGGGAGAACATACTTTAGTAAAGGGAGCAAAAGTTTTAGAGTGAAAACAGAACTGGGTTTGAATCACAGCACTACTGTTTGCTAGGTATATGACCTTGAGCAAGTTAATCTCTTATTTAATTTTTGAAATCTACAAAATGAGATAATAATAGTACCTACCTCATAGGCTTTGGTGGAAAATTAAATTAAAAAGAGTTATAAAGCACCTACAAAATTGTGGCATCTAATTTGGTGGGGTTTTTTCCCCCTCTCCAAGACACGGTCTCGCTCTGTTGCCCAGGCTAGAGTACGGTGGTGTCATCATAGCTCACTGCAACCTCCAACTCCTGGGCTCAAGCAATCCTCCTTCCTTAGCCTCCCATGTAGCTGGGACTACAGGTGCATGCCACTCCTCAGCATTTCAGAAGAGCATATATGTACCAACCAGAACTTCCTTGCATGCCATGTGTTAGAGGTTGTTTAATGCGAGGAATCTAGAATAAAGCATCTACTTATGGAATACCACATCTTAGGGACTAGATAAAATTCTAAGTAAAATGGAGGAATTACTTCTATTGGGAAAAGATTGGAAAAACAAGAGTTGTGGGGCACTTATAAGTAAAGCAGGTTTTTAACACCAGCTCACTTGGGCAGTATAACACAGTAAAATCTCACCCAGAAGAAACCCAGTCACAGTCACTGTCTGGCTGAATTGTTACAGATTCAGGTACTACCCATAAGTTTAGATAAGTGCTGGGCTTTATGGGGTGTAGCTTAGGAGGGTGGCAGTATAAACAATGCTGAAGGAGACTCTACTAAGTGACTCTAAATACAAGCTTGATGATCATTAGGTGACTAAAATGGCAGCTTCAAGGCCAGAAGTTCCCTCAGAGGAATGGTTGCAGTGGCATTCACGATTTAGGGTCCCCATGGAATTCCTGAAGCTATCTATATCTATTTCTACTGGCACTTCTTGGGTAAAATATTAAAGCTGCTACCCTGTGGTGTCTTTCAGAGATACACTTTCTTTTAGTTTTTCCTGTCCTAAAGCAAAGTCAGCAGACCTCCCAGCTTCTCCGCCATTATCAGGGTGACCTCTAGAACAGATGAGGAATGCTGACAGGCCAGACTGCCAGTACTGGATAGTAGGCAATTTTTTAAGTTGTGGTTCTATGTATACTTTATTGATAAAACTTTAAGATAGGAGACTAAACATAATGAAGTGAAGCTCCCAAATTTAATATTATGTGAAAGAAGAAATTTTCCTCTTTTGTAGGAAACAAAATTGGTCACCATTAGTAAAACAGCTTTCAGAGTTCTTTGAGAATAAATTTTCAATACCCTTCTTCAGGGCTTTGACTGTTTTGTTTTCCTTGTTTTCCCCCCTTTTTAGGTTGTTGGAAAGGACACCAATGTCATGTTGGTGGCTTTGGCAGCAAAATGTCTTACTGGCTTGGCTGTTGGGCTAAGGAAGAAATTTGGACAATATGCAGGACATGTAAGTAACACTCCTTTTTACATACAAATCAACAAAATTATCCAAAATAGCAGGTTTGGTTTGCTTTATGCTTTAAAAGAACTCTTTAGCATAGATCTTTACATAATGTGCAAAGTAAATTTCCTGCTAAATTTTATTAATATTCAACATAGATACTTACAGATTTCAATAGAGGTGTCAGTTTCAACTGAATTTATAAGCCTTATTTAGAAAATCAGACAATGGGCCTAAAGTACTTAGATGTTGATTTATTTGCTTATTATTTATTTACTTTGTATCTTGCTTTGTTCTTACAACATTTTATCCAGCATAACAAGATGAAATAAAACTTATACAGACCAGGACCAGAATGAAAATTGGAGTAGGAAAGGCAATATAAAACTGTAAAGTTAATATATAAAATGTGTTTTAATAGTGTCTTCCTATTTAATATATAATTTATTTACTAATATATACTATATAATTTACCAGTATACTTGAGACATTTTATTTAATATGTAGGTTACACTGTTGGTGATATCTCAGTTTAATTTGTGCTAAGAAAATCTGACTGAAGATATTTGTTGAATCTACTATTTTCTTTGTATAAGTTTGGTAGCAATCACATTTTGTAATAGTTTTAATTAATTGAGATGTTTTCTTTAACTGAGGCATCTGTCAATTGGCCTCTAAATCTAGTCTGAATTACTTAGAATGGTTTAGCATCCTAAAAATTGACCCTTTTGAACTTTAGAGTATGACTTCCTAGCCACTTAATTCCCTAGATTCACTTGAGTCTCCTGGTAGTCCCTAGTCATGTGTCAGTTTTATATTGTGAAGCTAATATCTAGTCTCACTTGAGCTGTGGTATTTGGAGCTTGCTTACTCACAGCATTAAAAATAATTTCAGGCCAGGCACGGTGGCTCACGCCTGTAATCCTAGCACTCGGGAGGCCAAGGCGGGAATATCGCTCATGGTCAGGAGTTCGAGACCAGCCTGAGCAAGAGCAAGACCCCGTCTCTACTAAAAATAGAAAGAAATTAGCCAAACAACTAAAAACATAGAGAAAAAATTAGCTGGGCATGGTGGTACATGCCTGTAGTCCCAGCTACGTGGGAGGTTGAGACAGAAGGATTGCTTGAGCCCAGGAGTTTAAGGTTGCTGTGAGCTAGGCTGACGCCACGGCACTCTAGCCCAGGCAACAGAGTGAGACTTTGTCTCAAAAAAATAATAGTTTCAGAGAACTTAACTAGAAAAAAAGACACTGCCAAATAAAAATAAATCATGACTAGCTTATTACCAGGGAAATAATAATAAGGGTCTATAAAACCTTTAGACATGTAAAACTTTTGTATTAGGAATAACTTTTCAAGGTAGAAAATAATTTTTAAAATCCCATTTTAATTTATTTAATGATTACCTGGTTCTCTAGTTTGAGTTCTAATTTTGGCTTTGTTTCACTTTGTTGTACAGATTAAAGAATACCTCCATTGCTCTATAGTTTGGGAGTTTTCCACCCTTCCCCTTAAAACTATAAAATATACAGTGCTTGATATCAAACATGTTAATGGTTTAGTTTTATTTTCTTTAACTGTTTATATACTATCTTGGCAATATTTACAAAACTAAACTTTAGCTTTATAGTCGTTAAAAGATCTTGATTTCCAAGTTTATAACTAGTATTAAAAAGTCTTTTATATTTTTCCATAGAAACTGTATTTCTTCTAGTCTATACCACTTCTGTGAAATCTTGAAAAAAAATTTTTCGGATGCTGTTGAGCTTTGCTATATCTTTTGGACCTTAAATTTCTTTTTTCAGTTTGCGTACAAGCACAGTGCCTGGCACTCAAGGTATATATATTAGGTATCAATATTTTTAATGAGTTACCAATACTTTAGAAGATAAATTTAAAATTACAAAAATTCCAACTTCATTGGTCTAAACTTAGTACTTAAATAAGAAGATATAATTCTGATCACAAATTGCTATAATTTTTAGTATTTCCTTTCCTTTTCCCTTTCCTTTCCTTTCCTTTTTTGGTGTAGTGAAGGAGCAATCCATTGAGGTATATCAGCATCTTGGGTTAAGAGGAAGAACTATATGCTATACCTATTCCCCTACCCTAAATCTACCTAGCTGAGAATTATTTTGTATAATGAGAGATATTACTAACAGTGATGGTTATATGGTTGCATGTAAATTATAGAGGCAGAAAATAATTTGAGAAGCACTGCTACACTGGGACAGAATGAGAACTCTTAATTGTTCCAACCTAAGGCACTCGTGCCCTTCAGGAAAGGAAATGACTTTTAATTCAACTTAAATGTTCACTTTTTTTTGTTGTTTTGGTAGAGCCAAGGTCATTTTTTAAATAACAGCTTTGTTGAGATAAAACTTACACACTGTAAAATTCACCCTCTTTCAGTGGTTTTAGAATGTTGCATACCCATCACCACTATCTAATTCCAGAACATTTTCTTCACCCCAAAAAGAAACTCCATACTTGTTAAAAGTCATTCCTCATGCTGCTCTTTCCCTGGACCGTGGCAACCCCTAGTCTACTTTGTGACATTTTGTGTAAATGGAATCATACAATGTGTGGTGTTTTGTGACTGACTTTTTTCACTTAGCATACTGTTTTCAAGGGTTAGCCATGTTCTAGCATGTATCAACACTTCATTCCTTTTTATTGCTGCATAATATTCCAAGTGTTCACTTTTAGGTCGTGCCAACAATTTTGGAAAAATTCAAAGAGAAGAAGCCTCAAGTGGTACAAGCCCTGCAGGAGGCAATTGATGCAATCTTCCTCACTGTAAGTTACAGCATGAGTTTGTGGTTTTATCTAAAGTAAATTTTGTCAATATAATATTTTGATCTTTCCAATTGAGCAAAACTCATTGACCACATTTTCTTTCTAAAGACCACACTACAGAACATCAGCGAGGATATTTTAGCAGTAATGGATAATAAAAATCCAACCATCAAGCAGCAGACATCTCTTTTTATTGCAAGAAGCTTCCGCCATTGCACTGCTTCTACTCTGCCAAAGAGCTTGCTAAAGCCCTTTTGTGCTGCACTACTTAAGGTACTTACTCTTTGAAATTGGGGGAATATTCTATACCTAGGAAAGATTTTTTTTCTATTATATATGTGACTACTTTCAGGCTGTAGAAACTGAATCCAATTCTTGTAACTGTTTGTGTTCTTATTATTGAAGGAAATCACAAGTTAGTTTTATGATTCCACTAACTGCTAAGCATTTTGTTTCTTACTTGGCCCATATACTGGTGTTCAGCTGGATCTGCCCAAGTATAGGCATCAAGTGTGGAGTATTTGAAGATCATTCGGGAGTGAGGCATTTTAGATAGAGGGTAAGAAGAAAAGGAAACACTTCCTGAATGTATTACCAGAGGTTTCCTTAACCCAAAAAGAATTTGTGGGCTGGATGTGGTGGCTCATGCCTATAATCCCAGCACTTTGGGAGGCTAAGGCAAGAGGATTGCTTGAGCCCAGGACCTCAAGGCTGCAGTGAGTTGTGATTGTGCCACTGTGCTCCAGCCTGGGCAACACAATGAGAACCCACTTCCCCCCCCCAAAAAAAATTTGTGATAGAGTAACTGCTAGTTGGCAAAAAGAAAGCTACACTTAGCTTCAGTAAATCGTGAAAAGCAAATTCTTTATCCAGCAACCATGAATCTGAATTAAAATGACTGATACCTAAAATACCTTGCATTAAGATAATTTTGCTTAATTCGGAACTATAGCACATCAATGATTCTGCACCTGAAGTCAGAGATGCTGCATTTGAAGCACTGGGTACTGCTTTGAAGGTGGTTGGCGAGAAAGCAGTAAACCCATTCTTAGCTGATGTGGACAAACTCAAGCTTGATAAGGTAGGTTAGTAATGGATTATACTAAAATTAGACAAGAGTCTTGTCTCTTTACTTTATGATTTTGTCTCTTGGAAATTAGAGAGTACTGGTATCCTTTTGATCAGGATTTCTCAATTTTTATTATCAGTCATAGTAAGAAAGAAATTTTACTTTGCACAGACATGCATGCACAATTGAAACATTTTGGAAGATGCTCTCTGGTATTTTTTGTTTTCAATTTTATCTGTTCTGTTTCATTAAGAGAAAAAAATGCTGATTTTAGTCAGGAAATTTATTTCATTCTCCACCAGTGGTTTAGACCTAGAGTTTGAAAACACAGCTTTTGAGAATTTACATTTCATTCCAGACTACAGTGGTGATATTAGTAGAAACATTTTTCAAATGATAACTGCCCCCCGCCAAAATCTGAGTGACCTATCTGTAGAGAATATGAAAACAATGTTGTCAGATAAATTTGTTTCTAAAATATGGGAAATTACTTTTCTAAGTATGAATGCCTTCCATCAAAAATGTAGTCATTATAAGTTTATTATAATTCTAACTTGTGAAAAAATGAAGTGTAAGATATTAATGCATATTTACTGCCAAGAAAGTATGGATAATATATCTTTGTTGAAAAGGAAACTTTTCTCTCTGAATTTTCGTGTACAGTTGGGGTTTAGAAATGACTTATAACATTGTAATATAGTGGTTATGTTTCAGAGTTGTGCTTAATGATGTTCATCTCACTTTCATTCTCCAGATCAAAGAATGTTCAGAAAAAGTAGAACTGGTACATGGTAAGAAAGCTGGACTAGCTACTGATAAGAAGGAATTCAAACCTGTGCCTGGAAGGACTGCTGCTTCAGGGGCTGCAGGAGATAAGGACATGAAGGACATTGCAGCACCCAAACCAGGACCTTTAAAAAAGGCACCTGCTACTAAGGTTAATACATGATTTAAAAATACAAGTTAGTTAGGTGGAATCAGTCTCAGGTTCATGGTTGGTCCTCCAAAATGATTTAGTTTGACTGATGAATTCCTTGACCACACTGAAAATACAGCAAAACATCTGTTAACGAAGACAGAATATTCCCGCGATACATTTTGTTATTTGAAACTTTAATGCAGATAAAAATCACAATGAAGGTCTAGGAATGTAGAGTTTTTTTGTCAGTTTAACTAAGATTTACTATCTTAACCATTTTTAAGTGTACACTCACTAGTATTAAATACATTTGTAATGTTGTGCAACCATCACCACCATCTATCTCCATAATACTGTTCATGTTTTAACATTGAAACTCTGTATCACTTAAACAATAACCCCCCATTCTCACCTTCTCCCAGCCCTGTTCTGTTTCTATGAATTTGACAACTTTAGATACACATATAAGTAGAATCATACAGTATTTATTTTTGCAACTGATTTATTTCACTTAGAATAATGTCCTTACGTTTCATCTATATTGTAGTATGTCAGAATTTCCTTCATTTTAAGGCTGAATGATATTCCACTGTGTGTGTGTGTGTGTACCACATTTTACTTATCCATTCATTCATCAACACTTGGGTTGTTTCTCCATTTTAACTATTGTGAATGATGCTGCTATGAATATGGGTATACAAATATCGCTTCAAGATTCTCCTTTCAGTTCTCTTGGGTATATATGCAGAAGTGAAATTGAGGCATTATGTGGTAATTCTGTTTAGTTTTTTGAGAAACCACCATACTGTTTTCCATAATAGATATACCATTTTACATTTCCACCAAGAGCGCACAAGCTTCCAGTTTCTCCACATCCTTGCCAACACTTGTTATTTTCTGGTTTGTAAGGCTTTTTTTGGTTTTTGTTATTGATGCTAATGGGGTGTAAGGTGATATCTCACTGTAGCTTTGGTTTGATTAGTGATCTTGAGCATCTTTTCATGTGTTTATTGGCCATTTGTATATTTTCTTTGGAAAAATGTCTGTTTAAGTCCTTTGCCCATTTTTTAATTGGGTTGTTTGATGTTTTTGTTGTTGAGTTTTAGGAGTTCTCTATATATTCTGTATATTAATTCTTTATCAGATATATGATTTTCAAATATTTTCTCCCATTCTGTGGGTTTTCTTTCCACTCTGTTGATGCTATCTTTTGATGCATAAAATGTTTTAATTTTCATGAACTCCAATTTATTTTTCCTTTTGCTCCCTGTGTTGTTTGTGTTATACTGAAGAAACCATTGCCAAATCCAATCTTGTGAAGCTTTGCCTTGTGTTATGTTCTGAGAGTTTTATAGTTTTAGGTCTTATTTTTAGGTCTTTGATCTATTTTGAGTAAATTTTTGTATATGCTGTTCATCTTCATTCTTTTGCATCTGGACATTCAGTTTTCCAAGCACTATTTCTTTCTTTCCTTTTTTTTTTTTTTTTTTTTTTTTTTGAGACAGAGTCTCACTCTGTTGCCTGGGCTAGCGTGCCGTGGTATCAGCCTAGCTCAGAGCAACCTCAAACTCCTGGGCTCAAGCAATCCTTCTGCCTCAGCCTCCAAAGTAGCTGGGACTACAGGTATGCGCCACCATGCCTGGCTAATTTTTTTCTATGTATTTTTAGTTGGCCAATTAATTTCTTTCTATTTTTAGTAGAGGTGGGGTCTTGTTCTTTGCTCAGGCTGGTTTCGAACTCCTGACCTTGAGCGATCCTCCTGCCTCAGCCTCCCAGAATGCTAGGATTAGAGGCGTGAGCCACCGCACCCAGCCTTCAGGCACTATTTCTTAAACAGACTGTTTAACTTTCCTTATTGGATGGTCTTGGTGCCCTTGTCAAAAAATCTTTTCACTGTATATGTGAGGGAGGAGTGCATTTTAAGGAATCAGAAAATATTATTAAATAATGAAATGAAATGTGGTAAAGAATTTAACATTAATAATAATATCACCTTGGTCATTTTGCTGATAATGCTGATGTCTCCATCACTGAGTCTCCATACCAGTCCAGGTCTTCTTACCTTTTATAGTCTAGATGGAACAAATGCCCTGTGGCAAATATGGCGTTCTTTTAATGAACACATGCCCTGTGGACTCTTGTAAGTGTGAGAGTTATCTGCTGCACATGAAAAAGTTTGATTCTCCTTCCCCACCGTGAATCCCCCAGCATGGAGTTAGTGGGCGAGAACTGATATTTATTCTTTTGTTTTTTTTTTGTTTTTTGTTTTTTTTTTGAGACACAGTCTTGCTCTGTTGCCCTGGCTAGAGTGCCGTGGCATCAGCCTAGCTCACAGCAACCTCAAATTCCTGGGCTCAAGCAATCTTCCTGCCTCAGCCTCCCAAGTAGCTGGGACTACAGGCATGCGCCACCATGGCTGGCTAATTTTTTCTATTTTTGGTAGAGATGGGGTCTCGCTCTTGCTCAGGCTGGTCCCAAACTCCTGAGCTCAAACTATCCTCCCACCTTGGCCTCCCAGAGTGCTAGGATTACAGGCGTGAGCCATTGTGCCCAGCCGAGAACTGATATTTAGTGAGCATCTGCCACTCTATTTGTTGCTACCATACACCAGAAACTATTCTGTGGCAATTTTCAACATAACTGGAACACTAATAGGTTGCTATGATAACCCCTTTTTTCCTTTGCAAATTATATAGTTTTATTATACTGTATTCACCTCTAATTGTGGAACCTTAAGGTTAAGTATTGAGTAAATGTTCTAACTTAAAAACTGTTCTTTACTAATGTAGGAAAGATTGAGAGACATTTAAAGGCATCAGGATGTCGGTGTATTAATAGCGTAATTTCAGTTCATCCTTTTGTTTCATTTCTCATTAGCTCATTCTGAATTACAGGTTTTTCATATGGGATCTGCAGATTACTCATAGGATGGTCTTCACGGATTCCATCTCGCCTTGAAACTGCTTAATTTGGGGACATAAAACGTGTTTATTTTTTAGGTGATCCCTCATTTTAATCAAAATTTTAAGAGGTTCTGTGACCCAAGAAAGTTTAAAAACCACTGTTTTATATTCTTAAGTGATTTAATTTTTATTTTTTAAATTGCTCTTAGGCTGGTGGGCCACCTAAGAAAGGGAAACCAACTGCACCAGGAGTTACAGGGAGCACTGGAACCAAGAACAAGAAAGGATTGGAAACCAAAGAAATAGTGGAGCCTGAGCTCTCGGTCAGTATTACACACAGTGCTTCAAACTCATGAAACTGTGGAAAGTAGGACCTATGAGAAGATTTGAGTTCTTTCTCTGCAGGGTTCTACAACATATAGTTAATTGAACTGCCTTGGACAAACTTCCCCTTTGTGGCAATATAATAGAAGCCTCAGATACTATAGTATGTCTGTGAGAGTATTCTTTTACTTTTGGCTGGGGCATATTTACAAGCTTGCCATCTTTTTCCTTAAGCAATTTCTAATCTTAATATGTTTTTGTATCTTACAGATAGAAGTATGTGAAGAAAAAGCTTCCATTGTCCTTCCCCCTACCTGTATACAAGTTCTAGACAGTAGTAACTGGAAAGAAAGGCTAGCCTGTATGGAAGAGTTCCAAAAGGTAGGTTTGAGTGGGAAAGAAAATTAGATTATATGGAAGTAATGAAATTGACAAATGAAGGATTTATCCTAATTGCTGTGTTTTATAACCAGTGAACACGTTTCATGGTGTTAACTAAAGATGAGGTAGGGGTTTTTTTGTTTTCAGATTGGGTTTTTTGTCTTTTGTAGCTGTGTAGTGTTTGTTCTCTTTTAACATCTGCATTCTATGGCTTCTATAAGCTCACAATACTTAAGAAAATCAGGTTCTTATTCTGAGTTATAAGGCTTAGATTAATTTTTATATGATGCTTGCACATAAACTTACTAGGCAAACAGGTCTGTCCACTTAAACCACCCCTCATCCATTTCTGCGTCTCCCCCTTTGTCTTCATGATTCCTTGGTAGAATAGACATTATTCATTGATATGAAAAGCTCTCAAAAACCTGCATTGGAAAGGAGCATGACAGCTCACTTGACATATGCTGTGTGACTGTAATGAGCAGGGGTGTGGAAAAACTTAAAAAGCACTGGGATTTGAGGCAGGTGCCTTCCAGTCCTGCATCTGCTGCTCATCTGGTTCAGGGCTGAGTTTGTGCAGCTTTGAAATTTAATACTTTAGAACTGGCCGGGTGTGGTGGCTCACCCTTGTAATCCTGGCACTCTGAGAGGCCGAGACAGGAGGATCACTCAAGGTCAGGAGTTAAAAACCAGCCTGAGCAAGAATGAGACCCCATCTCTACTAAAAGTAGAAAGAAATTAATTGGCCAACTGAAAATATATATAGAAAAAATGAACCGGGCATGGTGGTGCATGCCTGTAGTCCCAGCTACTTGGGAGGCTGAGGCAGAAGGATTGCTTGAGCCCAAGAGTTTGAGGTTGCTGTGAGCTAGGCTGATGCCATGGCACTCTAGCCCGGGCAACAGAGTGAGACTCTGTCTCCACCACCCCCCCAAAAAAATACTTTAGCACTTATAATCTACTTCACTATGTTTTTAGGAAAAGTAAGAGAAAATATGTATAAATAGTTTCTGCCATACACAAGGCAAATGGAAACTATTACTATTACTTTCCCTAGAGAAAATTATTTGTGAATTCCTGAAATGTGAAATAAAAGTTTCAGTGATGTTAATATAACAGGCATATACCAAGCATCTAGCTTAAGAAATAAAGCGTTATAGATACATATACACATACACAAAGAAATAAAGCATTATAACAGAAACTATATAAGTTCCCGCTCTAACCCTCCTCTGTTTTATTCTACTGCCTCCTTCAGAGGTAACCACTTACCTGACTTTGCTTTGAAACTAATCGTTAACCCTTTAACTCTCTTCTTCTCTTATTTTACGTCAAGGCTGTTGAACTTATGGACCGAACTGAAATGCCATGCCAGGCATTAGTGAGGATGCTGGCCAAGAAACCTGGATGGAAAGAAACTAATTTTCAGGTAATTTTTAATTGGAGATTTAATGGTTTTTATTTAAGTAATTTATATCACATTATCCTATGGCATAATACAGAGGTATATTTCAGGTAATGATTTTTTTTTTTTTTATTGGGGGAAAACTACAAAGCATTTACAGTACAATGTTTACAGTCACAATTTGTAGTGAGCTGATTTCCCAAAATATATTACCACTCAAGTTGACTTATCTTGTTACATT
>CAUYRT010021428.1:0-18783 GCA_963574885.1 Lepilemur ruficaudatus | reverse complement strand
CTTGGCCTCCCAGAGTGCTAGGATTACAGGTGTGAGCCACCACATCCAGCCCTGCCTTATTTTCTGATATTAAACCCTAACCCTATTCCTACTGCATAAAATGTGCCTCCACTATGTGCCAAAATGGACAACTGACTAAGGGTGAGGCTTAGATTTTTTTCCTGCTTCATCTTTCTGAACTTTCCACAGCTCTGTTAAGCATAAACTGCATAGAATAATGGAGAGAAAAAAATGACAGGAAGGAGGAAGGAAAGCCTGCTGTCCCCCTGTGGCTAGGCCAGGAGTTGTGGCCGGGCGGGGAGCGTGATGGAGACTCCAGGCCTCAACCCAGGGCTGCCAGTGTGTTCACCATCACCCAGGGCTACTGGAACCCTTCAGAGAACACCTTCCATTGGCCCAGCCCTTGGGACAGTTAGATGTCAGAGACCCATCTGCCAATGGCATCATAGTGGCCACTACACCTGGTACCAAAGACCAGCTACATCAGAAGCACCTGGGAGCTTGTGGAAATGCAGATTCCCAGGGCCCACATCCTGTGGTTCTGAGCTAGCAGAGCTAGGTGGGGCTCCCCAGGGTGGGACCACTGGAGATCCTGGTGGTCCTCCCTGCCCCCACTGGCCGTTTCAGGGGTTCAACAGCAGGAGCGCCTGCCAGGGGCACCCCTCAGCATCTCCTTTAGAAGGGGGCCTCTGCCTAGAGACACCTCCCTCTCTGAGTGGGTCATGGGCACAGCTGGGCCCATGGGCACAGCTGGGCCCAGCTGGGCTGGGTTCCAGCCACTCTGCAGATTTTGCAGGACTCCTGGGCCAGCTGGAAGCAGCCTGGGCAGGGGACCCTGCCCTGTCCTGCTGCTTGGAAGCCACTGGCAAAGCCTGCCTTGCAGAGCACGGTTCTAAACGCCCCCATGCTCTGTTCCATCTCCCCCTCCCAGACCTTCATTGCCCAGCCTTCCTACTCTCTGAGACCCCAGCGGTGGCCCCACTCACTCAGTGTCCTGTGGGGTGGTGGGGTCCGACAAGGCAACCACGGGGGACTCGGCTGGTGACAGCACCTTGAGCTCTTCGGCCTCATCATCCTGAGAGGGCAGCCTATTCCTGCAAGGACACAGGCGTAGAAAGGGCCTTGAGTGAGGGCAGGAGCCCCGGGGTACAGCAAAACGACTTTAACCCCTAAAGATCACCTAGAGCCAATTCCTGGGTAGAGGGAGGGTAGCAGGGATGGCGTTGCCAAAGGAGGGAGGCAAAGAGGAAGAGGAGAGAGGCGCAGCCCCCACTCTCTGGACCTCAGTCTCCACGTCTGTCCAGTGGCCTGGCACGGAGGTGACTGCACTGATTCGGTATCAGGCAAACTTGAATTTGCAACCTAGTCCTGCCTCCAACCAGTGCGTGACCTTGGCCGATTACTTATACACTCAGCGGGGACCCAAACCCAAGTCTCGCCAGGCTTCCAGGCCAGCGCTCGTCCCCAGCCTCCACCACCATGGCTCGCGATTCCAGCCTTAGGGTTTCCAGGGGGATACAGGAGAGACTCGCAGCAGCCACCTTTACTCCAGAAGGCTCTGAAACTATCCGGTTACCTTCTGCCAACTTGCCTAGGATGGCAAAACCCATGGATTCACTTCTTCCACGCTGGAATTGAAAGGACAGCCCCACACAAGAAGACTGGGGCCAAATGTCCCATTGCTGAGAACTGAAGTCAGTCCTCCTGCGGCCAGCCCAGTGTGCCCTCCCGAGCCGGGGAGAGAGCCCACAGCCAGGACCGGAACAGCAGCTCCAGGCCCAGCACCGCCCAGCATCCGGCCTGTGCTGAGCACCTCACCGTGCAGCAGCTCCTTAAATCTGCACAACCATCTTAGTAGATAGGTGCTGTTTTTATCCGTGTCTTACACTTGGCAAATGGAGGCCCAGGAAGGCTAAATGACTCGCTTTAAGGCTCACATCTTGTAAGTGGTGAGCTGGGATTCACTCCAAACCACAGTCTTAAGCTACAAGAAGGGCCTGGCCAGAGTGCCCCTCTGTCGGGTTTCCATGGCTTCGTGGCTGCCATCAGTTGCTCCTGATGCTCATTCTGTCCCTGCCCATGGTTAGCCCCGCCGGCCTCGGCTCTAGAGGCAAGCGTCGGAATTTGCCCCCCTTGGAGGCAGAGATTCACCCCCCTGTTTCTCATGGGCACATTCAATTTAGCACCTGCTTGTTTGGTTGGTTACTTGTTCATTGTCTATCTCGGCCACACTGGAATGTAGCTCCACCTTGATGTATCCCCAGCACCTATGACAACACTCAACAAGTGTTTCTGAATGAATGAATGACAGGGACAAGAGGAGCCTCACAGGCCCAGTTCACACTCAGAAGGCCAGAGGCTTGGACTCTAGTTTCACATGATCCTGGTCCCCTACCTGCCCCTAAATATCCCCCCCCCCAACCCCAACTGCAGCTGGGTCCATATCACTTCTCTACCCATATAAAGGGAACAGAGATAGGTAGACCAGATGTCTACAAGCATGGTGGCATCATTTCTGGAATCTCTCCTGTGTTTTGTGCATAATTCAGTGAACTCAACACAGGAACCGATGGAGCAGTGAGCTATGAGCTTAGACTCATGAGATTGTCTCTTTTCTCCATGTTAAAATCCAAGAGCCCTCAATTTGCCACATCCAGCCATCTGCACTCTGGCAGGCTCCAGACCTCAGCTGAGAAATTACCCAGGAGCTCATGGATGAGAGAAAAAATTAAGAAAAAAAGAACCATTCTCCATGAGCCAGTGCAGAAGAAGCACTGACAGCTCCCCCTCCACTGAAACAGTCATTCGTAAAGCACCATCCTGCCCTTGGCAGTGTGCCTGGAGCTGTGTTCAGGGCCTTCTGCCAGTTACCTGCCTCAAGTTCAACAGCAACTCAGGCCACTCGGCCACAGATTTATCTCAAGAGGCATAAAAATGTGCCCAGTCTTGACCAAGAATCCCACTCTTGAGAGAGGAGCCCAAGGACAGGGAGCCCAAAGACAGGGAGCAGAAGACCAGACACAAGTCTAGCGCCATCATGACAGCGCCCAACAAGAGAGGATTTGCTAGATTCCTCCCGGCACGGGGAGCTGGAGGAATGTCACATGGCCATCATGAATGTGCGTTAAGGAGGCAGCCAGCAATATGGAAATGGCTCATGGAATGAGATGGTACCTCAAATGGGATCACTTCTTTATTTCTTTTTGTTTTTTTGAGACAGAGTCTCACTCTGTTGCCCAGGCTAGAGTGCCCTGGCATCAGCCTAGCTCACAGCAACCTCAAACTCCTGGGCTCAAGTGATCCTCCTGCCTCAGCCTCTCGAGTAGCTGGGACTACAGGTATGCACCACCATGCCCAGCTAATTTTTTCTATTTTTAGTAGAGACAAGGTCTCCCTCTTGCTCAGGCTGGTCTCAAACTCCTGAGCTCAAAGGATCCACCCACTTCGGCTTTCCAGAGTGTTAGGATTACAGGCGTGAGCCACCACGCCTAGCCCTTTTCTATATATTTTTAGTTGTCCAGCTAATTTCTTTCTATTTTTAGTAGAGATGGGGTCTCGCTCTTGCTCAGGCTGGTCTCAAACTCGTAAGCTCAAGCAATCCACCCCCCTCGGCCTCCCAGAGTGCTAGGATTACAGGCGTGAGCCACCGCACCGGGCCTGGATCACTTCTTCAATTAAAACCACACAGAATTCTGGGCCTATCAAAGAGGCATGGAAGAGAATACAGAGCAATAAAACATCATCTTGTGTGGTGGGATTAGAGCAGATTATTCTTCTACTGTTCTGTGGTGTTTCCATTATATTATCTAATAATAAACTGAGGGGAGGATGCCAAAAGTACAGGTAACAGAAGCAAAACTAGACAAGTGGGACTATATCAATCTCAAAAGCATCTCCATAGCAAAGGAAACAATCAACAGAGTGAAAAGAAAACCTACGGAATGGGAGAAAATGTTTGCAAGCCATATATCTCATCAGGGGTTAATATGCAAAATATATAAGAAATTCCTACAACTCCATAGCAAAATAAATGAACAAATTACCAAAAAATGGACAAAAAACTTGAACAGACATTTCTCCAAAGAAGACGTACACATGGCCAACAAGCATATGAAAAGGTGTTCCACATCGCCAGTCACCAGGGAAATGCAAATCAACACCACAATGAGACACCACCTCGTACCTGTTGGGATGACCATTATTAAAAAAACAAAAAACAACACCAGAAAGTAACACGTGTTGACGAGTGTGTGGAGAATAGGAACTTCTGTGCACTGCTCGTGGGAATGGAAAATGGTAGAGCGCTATGGAAATACTATGGAGGTTTCTCAAAAAAGTTAAAACAGAACTACTCTATGATGCAGCCATCTCACTTCTGGGTATATATCCAAAAGAATTGAAATCAGGATTTTTGTTTGTTTTGTTTGTTTGTTTGTTTTGTTTTTGTGGTTTTAGAACTTTATTTGGTGTATCTGACACTCAGCGGTTAGTTTTCATCCACGTTGACTGTAGATTTTTGAAAGTGATAACAGGTACTAATGTAACCAAAGTATAGAGCTGGTTTGGTGAATCTTCATCCTCATTACATTTTCTGGACAACTGCATGTGGCTACAGCGTGGGACGTTCCCAGACAGCTTTGCTGAGCCTGGTATCAACACTCACATCTGGAGTTCCCACCTTCATGGCAAATTTCCGGATCTCTTTGAGTGGCCGAGGGCCATGCTTCTTGGAGCCCACTCGCTTGTGAGTGCTGATGATGCATTCTCGCGTCACCCCCCTGTTGATGGCAGAATGACCCATCTTCTTCACGCCCTTCGTCGCAGAGCCATTCTGCCGGGCCCAAGTTCAGAAATCGGGGTCTCGAAGGGCTATTTGCCCTCCCACGTTCATTGCTGCATCACTCACAATCGCCAAGAGGTGGAAACAACCTAAATGTCCATCGACAGATGAATGGATAAACAAAACGTGATACATACGTACAATGGAATATTATTCAGCCTTAAAAAAGAAGGAAATGCTGTCATACGCTACGACACGGATGAACTTTGAGGACATTATGTTAAATGGAATAAGCCAGTCTCCAAAAAAAGCCAAATACTGCATGATTCCACTTATTTGAGGTATCTAAAGTAGTCAAATTCACAGAAACATAAAGTAGATTGCTTTTCACCTTGTGGCTACGATCAAGTGTAGAAACATGAAGTAGAACGGTGGTTGCCAGGGGTTGGGAATGGGTGGAAGGAGGAATGGGAGTTGATAGTCAACGAGTATAGAGTTTCAGTCATGCAAGATCTAGAGATCTGCTGTACAACAATGTGCATATACCATACACTTAAAAATTTGTTAAGAGGATAAAAAAAAAAAGACCTGGAAAGTTATAACCATACTCCAGTTTTAAAAATAGCACCCTGTCAAAATATAAAATAAAAAGGAGGGTAGAAATTAGTTCTGCCACATTTATCATATATTATTAGTCTATTTATTATCATAGTACCCCTTCTAACCCATGAGTTTGGATCATAATCCTGAAAGACACAATCCCAAATGCCATAATCCCAGATGCTGAAATCTCAAAAGATCAAAATCTCTAATGTCTAAAATCCCCCAAATCACCATGATGGGGTGGTCCCACCCTGTGGTCTGTGTACACGTGCACATGGAATGAATTTCATGTACCTAAGTAAGATAGAAGCATGGCAGAGAAATTGAGAAAATGTAATAGGGAGTGATCATGTTGGTGTATATCAAATCACAGGACTTCAAAAAGAGCAGGGCCACGTAAAAAACGTGACGATATCCCGATGCCCTAAAAGAAAAAAAGCAGCTATCCGTCATGACGCAAGACTTCAAAACATAGCTTATGACCGAGAAAGTCGACCCGCTCTTACAGACTATCATTTTGTGATCGCCCATAATGTATCCCTGTGATAGTGTTTTTCGTATGTTGAATTTTCTTTTAAGTTCTTTAGCGTTTTTTTCTTTTTCTTTTTTTAGTGTTTTTTCACTATTTTAAATTGTTAGCGTTATTTTTTACAATTCACTATGCAATGTATTTCATCTTTTCATTGCTTCCAATATTGGAGGTATAAATTGTGCAGAGATTTTTAGAGTTTTAATTTGTTTTAGGACTTTTTCGCAAATTTGACTCGATAAAAGCACATAATTACAACGTTGACTTTGTGTGTCAGGATCATGTGTGTACACAGAAATGTTGAAACTTCCTCAATAAATGAAGAACTGTCCTTTTTGTACATCTGCATTTGTGAGAGGTAAGATTTCTCAAGATCTTGGCTCTCTGGGCGACTGCACATGCGGTGGTGACCCCTCGTGGTTTTTTGTCAAAAGACTTAAGTTGTCCACTGGCGACTGCAGTTATAAAGTTGGATGCATACAACTACCAACCATAGCAATCTGTAGATATGCATTTATACATTTCCCTTTTAGACCGATTTCTTTATAAACATGGGTCGTATGCTCGTAACTGTTATACCTGGGCAACTATCGTTAGTATACCTGAGTGTCGATGCTTACAAAAATATTTATGTCGGGCTGGGCGCAGTGGCTCTTGCTTGTTATCCCAGCACTTTGGAAGGCTGAGGCAGGAGGATCGTTTGAGGCCAGGAGTTCAAGACCAGCCTGAGCAACATAGCGTCTCTAAAAAAATATAAAAAATTAGCCGGGCGTAGTGGCATATGCCTGTAGTCCCAGTTACTTGGGAGGCTGAGGCGGGAGGATCCCTTGAGCCTGGGAGTTCAAGACTGCAGTGGGCTATGATTGAGCCGCTGCACTCCAGCCTGAGTGCACTGTACTCATTCCAAACAGAGTGAGACCTCTTCTCTAAAACAAAAAACGAAAAAAAAAATTAGAGAAAGAATGTTCTTATTCCCTATTTACTTGTAAAGTGGACCATAAAGTATTCTGTCATGTGTTTATGTTTCTCAAATATAAATAAATATCTTCTAAAGATTTTTAGTTATTTTATCCAGAATTATATTTTTGGGATTTGGATCTTTTGGGATTTCAACATTCTGGATTATGCATTTGGGATTGTGTTTTATGGGATTATGATCTGCTCCCTGATCTCCTCATCTGCCATAGGGACAGGTGGCACAGTGCTGAGAAAAGCCCAAAAGCAGCATAAAAAATGACCTGTGTGTCCCCGAGGCTGAGCCTGGGACCACGAGGGTGTCAGATTTGCCAGGAGATGGTGGCCGCAGCGGGGGCGAGGGTGGGTTCTCCTCCACGATGAGGGGGCGGCTGTCAGCATTGGTATCTTCCACCTGCACTTCCGGGTGCTCTTCTGTGGCCGCCACTTGAGGAGAGGAGGGAGGGGAGAGAGTCAGAGAGAGAGGGAGAAAAGCCAGGTCCCAGGGGGCTGGCTGTGTTCTTGAAGAAAGCCACAGAAAGCATGTTTGCAGGGGGCCTCTGCCAGCTTCCCCTCCCGATGGGGCCTGCAGGAAAGCTCGATGCAGGGGTGCAAGAGTGCAGTGCCCAGGGTCATCTGAGGGCCTCGGCTACCCCAGCCACTGGCCCAGGAGACGCAGAAGAAGCTACAAAGCCATGGGAGCTCCTGGACACAGCCTGGAGCTCCTCTCTCCAGAGCCCAGCCCGGCATCCCTGTGTCTGGACAAGTATCACCGACCCGGCGCAGCGACAGTGCTCCAGAGAGGCAGAGGATGCCGGGCGAGCTGGAGACCCGGGGCTGGGCCTAGCACAGCCTGACTCCCCTCTCTGAACCTCAGTTTCCCCATCCCAGGGTAGGGTGACAATGCCACCCAGGTGCCCTGAGACAGCATCCCAGATGCTGAGCCAGGGTTCCTGCCCGGGGCTCCGTGGGGCCGTGCGCAGGGGCCAAATCCTAGCTCGGCAGCGGGTTCCGTAACTGCCCTCTGCTTCGGTTTTCTCATCCACAAAATGATGACACAGTAACAACTATATCCAAGTTTAAGTTTAAACTCTGCAGTCGTCCTGAGGTCACAGCCCCTGGACATGAGGCTCCGTTAAAACAAAATCTCAGCTCGGAAGGTGCCAAGCAGCCTCACTGAAACAGGCATCATATTCTTGCTACACCTTCTCACGACCTTGTCTGTGGCATCTAAAATCATCATGTCCTACCACAGCTAGGTCCGTCTGCTGTCCCACTGTGTCCCTGGGAACATTTCCCAAAGCGTGGGGCTCCCAGGGAACAGGGCAGACTCAAGATGATCTTGGGTGGCACAGACAAGTCAGAGGATGACAGAGAGCGTTGCTCCCATTTTAATTCTCTCTAGATCCTGAAACCACAGAGAGGAAGTCTCGGGCTAGTGCTACTATGGCCTTAGTGCCTCTGACGCCACCCAGCCCCTCTTTTTGCTAAGAGATCGGACCTTTGCTTTCGGTGTATTTGTGGGTATTTCTACTTATGCCTTCTATTTATGGCAAACAATGCTGGTTTTGCCATTTGAATAATAATAAGCAGTTTTCCTGTTTGAATAGACATTATTAAATAAAAAAGAGAATCCAGTGGGGAAAAAATAGTAAGTAAACAAAAGTAGCGTTGATCAGGAAGTGATCTGTGGGGTGGGTGTGGGAGGAGTAGATCTGAGGGTCGCCCTGGAAGGGGAGCACCCCTTCCTGCAGGAGGATCTGCATGCCACCTTCTCCCCTCTCCGTGACCACCTTGAAAGGTGAGGGAGGGATAACAGTGGACCTCTTCTCCCATCCAAATGCTAATCGGTCTCCACCCTGCATAGCTTCCAAGATCAGACGAGATCAGCACGTCCAGGGTGGTGTGGCCGTAGATGACTTCTTCTCACAAAATGTTCAGTTCTAACCGCCTGTGCTGATCTCAGAGGCAGCTTTGCACAGTGTCAACCAAAACCACACACACTGCCAAATCAAAAGGGAAGGTGGGCAGGTCTGGCTTGGGTTAAGGCAGAGAATCACAGGGGTGCCAGGATGTTCCCGAGTGCTTTGTCATCAGGCAGTGAGCAGCAGCAGCCAGAATGCCACTATGGGGACCTTGTCACAATTAAATGGACCCAGACAGGCCTTCCCTCTGCACTGGCCTCTGAGGGTGCCTTTCCTCCTCGTCTGCCTGCCTGTCCGGGGACTTCTCCTTTCCTGAAATGGAATTTGCTAAGCAGAAAGTCCAGCTCCCAGCAAACTCTTGTGAGTAGACTGTATCTGCACTGGGCCCCCACATTCCTCTTCTGTTCTATTTCTCTCCTTTTATTGCTGCCCAAGCCTCTTGGCCTGGAGATCTGAGTGAGTGACTTATTTAAACTAAGGTGTGAGTGACTACCTATAAAAAAAATCATGGGCCCACAGAAAGGAATGTTTAACCAAGAGAAAAGAATCACTGATTGTGGAATTTTAGGCACGGGACTAAAATCCCTCAAGTCACCACCACAAAGCAGGATGAAGGCATTGATCAGCAGAGCAAGAAGGAGTGGTTTTCCACGAGCACATGCCATGCCCATGGCACCCACGTGGGAAGACAGTCCAAGCCATGCAGAAGCACATGCCATGGACACAAACATGATGAGTAGGTGAAAGTGAGGTCACACTACCTAGGCGGCGGATGCAGCTCCTGGTCTCCTTGGCAAAGCTGGAATTGGACAAGGTGGTTCTCCGGGAGGTGAGAACGGGGATGCGGGTGATTGGGCGGCGGTGGTAGATGGGCATGTTGGGGAGGTGCTCTGCCAGGTTGGGGGGGCCAGGCCCAGGGCCCATCTGGCCAGGCAGCTGGTCCTGCACCAGGCGGTTCAGCTCCATGTTCCGGCCTGGGTTAGCCACGGTGCTGGGGCCGGGGGGCCTCAGGCAGAGGCAGGACCCTGGGGACTGCAGTCAGGAGCAGAGTTGGGGGAGACAAGATAGGTGGGCTTCTCCCACCGGCACCAACACACAGCAGCTTGGAGCCCCCTGCACTGGCAGCAGTGCCGCCCAAGGTCCGAAGCACATGCTTGTCCCTGGAGTTCGACATGTAATGCGCCATCAAATCGTGGGGCTGGTCTGCCCGGGAGCTTTGAGAGACAGCCCAGCAGCCCGCACCTTCTCATGCTCTCTCTGCCTGCAAACCAGCAGGAGCATTTCCCATCTCAGACTCAGAATGAGTTAGAATCAAAGAACCCAGAGCTGATAGACACCAAGACTCCTAGACCCAAAGAACCCTGGACTCAAACATTCTGAGCCTGGTAGAATTTTCCAGTCCAGAGAAGCCCTGGAGGTCAATTCGTTTCACTTCTAACCAGAAGTAGTAACTCTTCCTAGGACCCTGGGACCCAAACTGGGCGGCACACTGGAGTCACCTGGGGAGGTCTGAAGATTTCTGATGGCCGGGCCCATCCCAGAGACTCTGACTTAATGGTCTAGAATGAGGTCTGGTGGCAGGAATTTTTATTTTATTTCTTTTTTTCTTTTTTTCTTTTTTTACCTCCCTCTCCCTCAACAGGAATTTTTAAATCTCCCCAGTGAGTGCAGTCAAGTTGGAGGACCAGGGCTTGAGGCTGTTGCCTCTCCAACACTAACGTGCAGACAACCTGGTCACCACGCAGACGCCGATGCCGCAGGTCTGGGGCGGGGCCTGGGAATCTGCATCTCTCACCAGCTCCCAGGTGATGCCACAGCTGCTGCTTCTAGGTCCGCACTTTTGAGCAGTGGCGGACAAATGGCGCGTCTCAGAGTGTGGTTCCCAGACCACCTGCTTCCAAATCACCTGAGCAAGGGGCAAAGCCACCCACGGAGCCTGGGTCTGCACCGGTTTGCTCCTGGTCTCACTCACCCATGTGGGTGCCCAGCCTCAGGCCGGGACTACGTAGGTTTCCTGCACATGTGTGTTGAAGCTAACAGAGAATCATTCCCCAAAATCAGGTGGGCAGCAAGCTCCACACACCCAGGCTCAGGACACCTAGTTACAGTCTCATTTCTGTCACTGGCTGGCTGGGACATACCATTGTCCCCATTGCTGACACCTCCCTCGGTGCCAGCCACAGTTCTGGGTGCACTGTCGCCCCTACTCTGCCCAACAACCTGTGGGGTAGGGACTGTCATTGCCTCATTCATCTCTATTTGGGAGTCATGGCTCAGAGAGGTCACAGCACTGGTTCTGGGTCACACAGCAAGGAAGAGAAAGACGAGCCAGGAGTGAACTGTAGTTCGTCCCTTGACCTCTGGGCCAAATGCAGCACACACCGAGCCTCAGTTTTCTCATCTGTAAAATGGTCTCTCTGCCTCCCTGTGGAAGCACCTGTGGCTTGGGGAATGTGGAGGAGGGTAAGGCATGCAACACCTGCAGGCCAGGACTCGGGGTCCACCTGTCCCTGGCTACCTGGCCCGGCCATGTGCGGCTCCCCTGGACTCTCCCCACCGTTCGTGGAGTCCTCAGGGTTGGGGTGGGGTGATAAATAACAGCAAAAAGCCCATGCTGGCTGCAGCCTGGGATCTTGGCAGCCAGGAAAGCCTCATAAAGAGACGTGGGGTCTGGGACATGCTGTTCGCAAGCTCTGGTCCCAGTTTTCACTCAGATACGTTATGTCCGAGTCAAACCCTCACTGGGCTGCCGGTAGCCCACAGAGCTGTGTTCTCTGCCGGTAGCGCAGAGCTGGCAGGAGAGGTTGGCTGGGAATGGGGTCTCCCCAGCCCTTCTGGGAGTCCGGGGGCCTCAGCTCAATTCCCCTAGGGCCTCGGAACTCCATCATCAGGCTCTGATAACGTGGTCCCAAGACACAGAAGCTGAGAAGGAGATGGGGGAGAGGAGGAGGGGTGGCCGCTGCACCGAGGCTGCCCCAGCCGGAACACGTCCTGGACCTTCCTGTACGGCCGCCACCAACGCACACCTACCTCCTGAGCTGGTGGCCTCGGACTCACACTCAACCACAGCCTTCAGCTCGGCCTCCACCTCAGCCTCAAACTCAGCCTCCTCCAGCACCTCCTGCAAAAGTGCAAATGGAGACAGAAGCTGTGACTGCCAGCCCCCGCCAGGAGATCTGCCTCCAGAAGTCCGCATGGGCCCCATCCTGCCCCTTGCCCTGCCCAGCTGGCCACCCCTGCCCGCCCACCTTCTGGGCATCTGCGGAGCTGGGCCACAGCCTGCAGAGGGCAGGGCACAAGGAGCCTCAGGCCCTAAGCCCTGGACTTGTCACCTGCGATGAGGGGAACTCCCCATGCAGCCCTGTACACGTGCGGACAAGACAACTAAAGCAGCCACCACGGACTCCCTACCCCAGGACCGCACTTCACGTGTGTGAGCCCTTTTGGATCCCCCCACAAACCCCAGGAGGGCATGTGTAGCCTCACTGTACACAGGTGGCCGCTTAGGCCCCCAGGAGTGGAGGCGACTTGCCCAGAGTCAGGCAGCCATGTGGGGACTGCAGCCCAGGTCGACCTGACTCCTCGCCCATGGCCAAGGGCTTTCCTGATACCGTCTGACTCTGCTCTGAGCAGGGCCTTGCCGGACCCTCCGCCCTGCTCCCCTCCATCCTGTGGGCATCTCACCAGCCAGACAGCTCCTGGAAACAAGGTGGACAAGGCCCCCGCCCCGCCGCCAACACCAGGCCGAGCCTCAGAGGTGCCCTGGCGCCTGGTGCTTCTCCATACCTGGGAAGAGGCTTCCAGGGACTGGGTCTCCTCTACTGCGCTCTGGTCCACGCACGCCTGCTCCACCAAACAGCTATCCAGCAGGACTCTGTGACGCCCGGGGGCAGGAGAAGAGGACGGGGGTTACGGGTGTGAAGAGGGGTGACTACTGGGGTGCAGGGCTCTGTGCCAGGAGCAGAGGGCACAGGGATGCCCAAGAACAGGTCCCCCCCGTCCTGAGGCTCCCAGGGCTGTGTCCTGCTGAGAGTCACTCCATCTGAGATGCGCACTCAGCAGGGGGCCATGAAGGACACGCCACAGCTCTGCTAGGAAGGAGGGCATCCCAGAGGAGGTGGCCTGTTGTAACCCGGGCCTCAAGGGTGATGATTTTCCACTAGGAACAGGCGTCGGAAGGGTGTCCAGGAAGGGGGACAACGTGTGCCCAGCAAAGCACGGGGGACGGTGGGAGGAGCTGCTCTCCGGGGTGTAGCCCAAAGGGCACTGTAGAGTTTCTGAACACATGCCCAGGCCTGCCCCAGAGCATCTCCAGGTGACCTTGGTGATGCAGAGAGTGGAGAAAAGTGAGGCCCAGAGAGGGGAACTGACCCGGCCAAAATCACACAGCAAATTGTCCCAAACCACACAGACCTCAAACCCAGGCCCTGGTTCCCTCTGCTCCGTGAGATCAGAGCCACACTGCAGGTGCTGACGGTTTCAGGAGCCCTTGGCCCAGCAGCAGGCATACGTAAGCGACAGTGCCAGGGGCGAGGATGGGGGGCAGGGCAAAGCGTGGCAAACTGGAGAACACATGTCCAGCTGGAGGTGCCAACCCCACTCCGCTTGGAATGGGGACCTGGGTGGTCAGATCTTCTAATGTTCTGTCCTTTCTGTCTTTTTTTTTTTTTTTTTGCGACCGTGGCTTGCGCTGTCACCCAGGCTAGAATGTCTCAGGGTCAGCCTAGCTCACAGCAACCTCAAACTCCTGGGCTCAAGCGATCCTTCTGCCTCAGCCTCCCGAGTAGCTGGGACTACAGGCATGTGCCACCATGCCCAGCTAATTCTTATATATATATATATATATATATATATATGCATAGTTTCAGTTTTCCAGCTAATTTTTTTCTATTTTTTTTAGTAGAGGTGGGGTCTCGCTCTTGCTTAGGCTGGTCTCGAACTCCTGAGCTCAAACGATCTGCCCACCTTGGCCTCCCAGAGTGCTAGGATTACAGGCGTGAGCCACCACACTGGCCAAATTTTTTAACTATATGTTTTTAAGGTGGAATTTTCTGATTTTAGGTGCTGATAATTAATTCAAATTAATATGTCATATTAATATGTAGATAGGCAAAGAGCCTGTCTCCCGGCTTAATTGGGCTCTTAGATGTCCACATGTGACCTCTGGGTTAAAATGATCAGGACCAGGGGCTGATGTGATTTCTGTGGTTAGGATTAGTTCCTGCTTCCTAACAGCCCCACTCCACCCCGCCTGTCACTGAGGGGCTCCTGGGTGTCTGCCACCCAGAAAACCTGGAGTCGCTATCCTCTACCCAGAGGGCCAAGGCTCAGCCCTCCCGAGGTGGCTAAGGAGGTGGCGACAGGACGGCAGCCAGTCGGTTTGCAGCTGGCGGCCTGGGAATTGCATCGCCGCCACGGCTCGGGCTGGGTTCCAGGCACTCTGCGCGCACTGTCTCCCCAATCCTCCTCCAAATCACTCTGAGAAATCGACACGTGTGAAGCACCACATCAACAGAATAAAGAATAAAACAAAAACCATGTGATCATCTCAATCGATGCAGAAAAAGCACTGGACAGAATTCAACATCCTTGCATGATAAAAACTGTCAACAAATAAGGTACAGAAGGAACGTACGTCAACACAATAAAGGCCACACATGACAGACCCACAGCTAACATCGTACGCAACAGTGAAAAGTTGGAAGCTCTTCCTCTGAGATCAGGAATGAGATAAGGACGCCCACTCTTCCCACTTCCGTGCAGCACAGTACGTGAGGTCCCACCCGGCGAAATTAGGCAAGAGAGAGAAATAAAAGGCATCCAAATTGGAAAGGAAGAAGCTAAATTCTCCCTCTTTATAGGTGACATGATCTTATATATAGAAAACCCCTAAGCCAGACACAGTGGCTGGTGCCTGTAGTCCCAGCAGGAGTTTGAGACCAGCCTGGACAACATAGCAAGATCTTATCTCTACAAAATAATTTTTAAATTAGCCAGTATGGCAGCCTGTGCCTGTAGTCCTAGTTACTCGGAGGCTGGGGCGAGAAGACCACTTGAGCCGGGGAGTCTGAGGTTGCTGTGAGCCATGAGTCCAACACTGCACTCCAGCCTGGGAAACACAGCAAGACCCTGCCTCTTAAAAAAAAAAAAAGCAGAGCCATATTAATAACCTTCATGGGTCCTAGGCATGTTAGCCTTCATGGGCCCCTTAAAAAATATTTTTAAAAAACATTAAAAATTATTTTCTGTATCTGCATTTGTACAAAGATTAATATGTTAATGTTATAACTTAAGACATGACAGTCTATCTAAAAGTTCATTTTGGGGGTCTGATTTTAAAAGAAATTAAAATATTCTTGCGGGCCCCTACAAGCGTTTGGAGCACTGTGCCCACCGCATGACATCAGCCTGGCACAGGTGGGGTTACGATGGGTTACGATGGGTTACGACGGGTCTTCTACTACAAGGGGCTGATCAGAGTTTTTCCCCAAAACAATGCAGGGCCCTTCGCAGCTCTCTGCCTACAGCCGGAAGGCTTAGGAAGTGAACTGCCCTCAGTCCCAGCCAGAGGCTTCCCAGGGTCCTGCTCACTCCGGCTTCAGGCCAGGAAATTAGTGTATGGCCTCAGGCAAGTCACCTGGAAGCCCTTGGGCTGCCTCTGCCTGGCCTGTACAGCCTGACTTATTTGACCGAAGTCAGAAGGACCAGTGAGAATCTCATAGAAGAGTCAAAAAAGACTGTCGAGTGTTGTTTTTGTGATTCTTCTGGATTCTTCCTCTCTAAATGTTGGTAAGCAGTGTTCCTTGTCTTTGGTACTAAGTGTCCACTTTGGAGCCAGCCTGACTCAGGATAGAATCCCTGCTCTGCACTTCCTGGCAGGGCACCCCGGACATGCAGGGTGCCATCTCTGAACCTCAGTTCTCTCATCTGTGAAATGGGATTAGTAATTGCCATTCAGGCTGCCTTAGCAGGGTGTCTGGCACAGGGAAAAGTACTAATCAAACGGTGGCTTTGATCATTATTGTTCTTGTCATTATTGTTCTTAATCCCAGAGGAGGTGGCAACCTGCAGGGTTATGAAATCACCCATGTGGATTGGGTAACATTTTGTACAAATATCTCCAGCTATCAGGACCCCGGTGGTGGCCCTGGCAACATCACCAGGGGCTGTTTGGGGGCCCATGTACCAAAGCTACCTTGCCCCAGGTCACCAGTGTGCCCTGTGCCTGCCAAGGCCCCCTCTTGCCCAGCCCAGAAGCAGTAGGCCAGCAACTCCCAGAATGTCCCCAAGTCCCAGGGATTTCTAAGCAGAGGAACAGACAGGGACAGGCTGAGCTGGGCTTCCTGGAGGCCCTCTGGCTTTCCAAGTCTAAGGTCCAGGGAACAGCAGGGGCAGCCAGCTCTCCCGGGTTTACCAGTCATTCCTCCTCCCCAAGCCCCCGAGAAGGCTGTGCCCCTGAGTTAAGGTCCTCATTGTCACCTTCAGCAGACTCCACTTGAAATCCCAACCCCAAAAGAAGGAAGGAGGGGAGCTCTTAGGGAAAAACAGCCACCTACTTGGGTCTGTCTGCCTTTGCCAGCAGGGATGCCCATGGTGCAGGAGTTCAGCTGGGGGCTGTGACAGTCATTGCACGCTTGGAGTTGGTGCGTGCAAGCAGAGAATTGCAGAACCCGGACCAGCCACGAGACCAGCTCCCGAGCCAGTGTGGCTCGGGTGGCAGATGAGCCACCGATCCTTCCTGCTGCTAATCAGATTGAGGGGCTGTGCAGGGAACTGCAGAAGCGCCCCCAGGGAGGCCAGGTGGGACCAAATGGCCACGGTTGCTAGGAAAAGCCGAGCTGTTGCCTGCAGAGACCGGGTCGCTAGGCGACCATCTGCCTGTTACCAGGGCGTTCACGTCATCGGTAACCTGTGCCTCTGCAAAGCTGGCCAAGGGCATCCTCCCCCAGCCAGTGACAGCCCAGCTCCATTTGGCCCAGGCTTCACACCCTCCGGTCCTGGCCCTCGGATCACTCACTCTGTCATCATCGTGCCTTTGTCCCTCCCCGGGCCCTGGGGCCCAAAAGTTCCCCGAGTTTCAAACTCTGGGTGAACATTTGTGTGAGAGCGTATGTGCCTGCAGCATCTGTGCGTAACTCTGCAGGTATGTGCTGGTGTGCGTGGGCATGTTTGCAAGCGTGTCATGTGGATACATGCAAGTGTATGCATGCGTACCTGTGTGCATGTGTGTGAACGTGTGTGAGTGTGCTGCACATGTCTGCGCATATATGCAGGATGTGGGTGGAGATAGCATATGCATAACCCAGCGTGTGTGGCTTGTGTCTGTGTGCTGGTATGTGCGTGTATAGTGCAGATATGCACATGCATATGCCCACGTGTACTGCATTCTGAGGACACGTGTACAGTTAGTGCGTGTGCATCGGTGTGAGCACAGTTGAACGCCGGCCTTCAAGGGGTGTTTCAGCTCAAGGTCAGTGGCAACCACAGGCGTTTTCAGGCCTGGGTGTTGGTGCAAAAGTTTCATGGAGGAGAGACTCAGAGCTGTGCACTCCACATAGAGGCAGTAGAAAGCAGTGGGCAAACAACCTGCACTAATGAAACCAGGCAGCATCGAAGGTCTCCATCTGCCCGGGGTTGGCGGGAGGGTGCCCAGAAGGTGGAATTAGGACTGGGTTATAGAAGTCACAGGGAAGCAAGCTTAGTTTTGGTGTAAGAATAATTTCACAAGTCAGAGGTGCATATGGATGAAATAGACAACCTTTGAGAGGTGGTGAGCTCCTCATCATTGGAGGTGAGCAAGTAGAGACTGTGTGGCCTCCTGTCAAGGATGGCAAGATTATATGTGAACTGAGCAAGGGTGGACTAAAAGCAGATGACACCGAACAGGCTTCCAGCTCTGAAATCCTGTGTTGGTCTCGTGGTTTAAATATTTCTGGATTGGGACTAAAAGAGATGCTCAGTGGGAACAAGGACATCAGTGAGTGTTGATGGGGCACTTACTCCAGGCCAGGCCCTACCACTTGCATCATCACTGCCAGCTTTACGGCCCCCTGCAGGAGGCTATCATTGTCCCCTACTTGACAGGTGTAGAAGCAGAAGGTCTGAGCAGGTTCGCCACTTGGCCAGGTCACTGCGCGAATAGGAGCAAAGTGGCATTTCTGATGCAGAAGCCTGTGCTCATGACACTCACGGTGCTATCTTATCTCAGGCCATACTCAGAGGGACAGGTCAGGGAGGAAGGGTGTGGGCCAGGAGGTACCATGGTGGGTAGAGTGACAGGGACAGAGAATAATGCAGGGGCTGGAGCAAGGGACAGAGTAACTTATACTCGCCTGATCCGTGACAACAGCCTTACTGTCCCCCTGCCTCAATCCCTCCCCAACACAGCTACCAGATTATGCCACTCCCCTGCTCATAAACCTTCAGTGGCTCCCTATTGCCATTGTTCTTGGAAAATCAAGTGCAAGGCCTTTGCAGCTGCTTTTGAGGCAGCCTCTCCTCCTTGAAGCTCTTTCTAACTTGGCCTCTAGGCCCCACACTCTTCTCACTGCCCCCTCACTGGAGGGGCCTCCTCAGTCCTTTCAGGTTCCTCTGCATCTCCCTACCTCTAATCTGGTCTTCGGGCCGCTCCTCTATCCAGCTCACTCCCTGGACACCTTCTCCAGCCCCACGGCTTTCAGGGCCATCTGTGACCAGAGTCACAACATCACATCTGCAGCCCAACCTCCCCAGCTCCTGACTCCAGACCCAGGCGTCCAACGGCCTGCTCTCCACCCCCACGGTGCTCACTGCCACCCAACCTTCCGTCCATCCCACGGTGCCGACAGCCTTTCCCTCTTAGTGGTTTCTTTTTTGAGACAGAGTCTCACTCTGTCGCCCAGGCTAGAGTGCCGTGGCGTCAGCCTAGCTCACAGCAACCTCAAACTCCTGGGCTCAAGCGATCCTTCTGCCTCAGCCTCCCTAGTAGCTGGGACTACAGGCATGCGCCACCA
>CAUYRT010021425.1:0-62178 GCA_963574885.1 Lepilemur ruficaudatus | reverse complement strand
GAATATTTCATTAGTAAAGAGACATGGCTTGTTTTTTCTCACCAGTTGTTTTTTATCTTGTTTAATGCTCCCCAACTTCCCCCCCTTATCTATCTTTTTTTTTTTTTTTTTGAGACAGAGTCTCACTCTGTTGCCCAGGCTGTAGAGTGCCGTGACATCAGCCTAGCTCACAGCAACCTCAAACTCCTGGGCTCAAGCAATCCTTCTGCCTCAGCCTCCCGAGTAGCTGGGACTATAGGCATGTGCCACCATGCCCGGCTAATTTTTTTTTACATATATTTTTAGTTGTCCAATTAATTTCTTTCTATTTATAGTAGAGACAGGGTCTCGCTCTTGCTCAGGCTGGTCTTGAACTCCTGACCTTGAGCTATCCACTCGCCTCGGCCTCCCAGAGTGCTAGGATTACAGGCGTGAGCCACCGCGCCCGGCCTCCCCCTTATCTATCTTGATCTTTCTTTTTTCTCACATCAAAATAAACCAAAGATGGGAATAGAAAAGGGACAAGAAGTTATTTTTCAGTAAAACAGACAGCACTTTTTCTATTGACTATAAAGAAACTTTCTGCTGATACGTGTACATGCACCATCTTCTGAATGTCCACTAAAAGATGCTAGAACTTGAACTTTTAAACTGTTTAGCTAATGTATATATCCAACCTTCCAGTTGTCAAAGTCATAGCTTGCTTACTCTTGGTATTTCTAAGGTTTTCTTTTTGCAAATTGTGGGAGTCATCTCAATTATCTAGAAGATATGGATCCATTTTCTAGTCTTTCTTGTTTTACTTTTCTTGTATGTTTTGTTGAAATTCTTCTTTAAACTAGTATCACATTGACGTCTAACAATAATTCCTTTCATTACTCACAATGTTTGATAATAACAATTATTATTATTTTTTTGTCTGAGAAGGACTTTATTTTTCCTTAATTTATTAAGCTTAGTTTTAGCAGGATACAAAATTCATGGCAGTTGTTTTTTGCCTTAAGAAGATTGAAAATAGGACCCCAATCCTCCCTGGCTTGTAAGGTTTCTGCTGACAAGTCTGCTGTTAGTTTGATAAAATTTCCTTTATAGGTGATTAAATGTTTTGCTCTTGCTTGTTTTAGAATTTTTTCCTTTATGTTGACTTTAGATAATATGATAAGTACATGTTTTGGTGAAGTCCATCTTGCAGTATATCTTCCTGGTCTTTTATGAGCCTGTTGTATTTGGATGTCTAACTCTCTAGCAAGAATAGGGCATTTTCCTTGATTATTTCCTCAAATAAGTTTTTCAAACTTTTTACTTTGTCTTTTCCTTCAGGAGTATTTATGATTCATAGGTTGGTTCAGTCATTTCATATAATCCTATACTTCTCGAAGTCTTTGTTTACTTTTTTTTTTTTTTTTTTTTGAGACAGAGTCTCATTTTGTTGCCCAGGCTAGAGTGCCGTGGCATTAGCCTAGCTCACAGCAACCCCAAACTCCTGGGCTCAAGTGATCCTTCTCTTTCAGCCTGCTGAGCAGCTGGGACGGCAGGCGCTCACCACTGTGCTCAGCTAATTTTTCTATTTTTAGTAGAGATGGGGTCTCGCTCTTGCTTGGGCTGGTCTTGAACTCCTGAGCTCAAGCAATCCTCCCGCCTCGGCCTCCCAGAGTACTAGCATTACAGGGCGAGGCACTTGGCCTCATTTTACTCATTTTTAGGTGTATGGTTCAGTGACAGTTATCACCATTATCCACCTCCAGAACTTTTCCACCATCCCAAACTGAACTTGCACCCATTAAGCAAGAACTTCCCATTCACCCCTCCCCCAGGCCCTGATATCCACTATTCTACTGTGTGACTTTTAAGTTGTGGTAACTGAAAAGGGGGCAGAGATGTGAGCCGTGTCCATCAGTGTGGTATAGAACACGGGGGAGCCAGTATGCAAGAGGCTTCAGCCAGGAGAAGGTGAAGTCTCTTCCCAGCCTCAATCTCAGGAATTCAGGAAAGACCCCTACAACCTGTGAAATTGGAGGATTCAAGGCCATTTAATCTCCCTCTCAAGCAGCAGGTATGTGTCCAACTGAAATTAGGGTTACAAAAGGCGCTTGGTAGTTTCTGCAAGGCTAGCAAAATTCATTTATTTATTCAATAAATAAATAAATACTATGTGCTAGGTACTGGAATTACAACAGTGTACAAGACATGATCCTCACCCGTGTACTTTATCATCTAGGGATAAGACAGAAAGTAAACAAATGCCCCTAAAACTTTATTAATTACAATTATACTTAATTGCAATCACCACAAGGATATTTGCAATCCTCAAAGAGTTTGCAATCTAGTAGGAATGGGGCTGAGAAAAACCTTAAATATACAAGTGTGTTCTATACATTATTCTAGTACCAGCTAAAATATGCCCTCTTCTTTGAGGCCTTCTGAACCTCCACCTCTGTAAGTGGAATTATAATCAATAAATTCCTTATTTGCCCTAATGAAGTGTGCACCACACTTTAATTTCAGACAATAAGGACAGATTTATTTATGTGCTAGTCTTCCCCCGACTAGACTGCCATCTCTCCAAAGTCGATTAGTTTACCCAACCTTGTTTCATTCAATTTAATGAACATTGGTTGAAAACTTACTACATGTTGGGCACAATGCCAAATACTAAGGACATAAAGATATACGTATCCTTAACTCTTAGCGCCATACCCAACTGGGATGAGGAAAGATCTTCTGGAAGCTCATTTCCAGGAAGTGAGAAGGACTCAAGTAAAGAGAGACCTGAGAAAGAGAGACCAGGGAGAAAGGTTTTTATAATGGTGTGAATAGAAACAACTAAGGTCTGAACAAGGGCAGTGGCAGCAGAGATAAAATAGAGGGAATACATTCAGAAGACAGGTTGGAGACAGAATCCACAGGATTTGGAAATTCACTGGGTATTGGGGAAAGAGACTCAAAAGTGAAAATACTGTGTTTTTTTTTCTTTTCTCAGGTGAAAAGCAGATGAATGGTTGCACTCACTTATATGAGGTATGTAGAATAGGTCAATTCACAGAGACAGAAAGCATAACAGAAGTTACCAGGGGCTGGAGGTGGGAGGAATAGGGTTTCTATCTAGGAATATGAAAAGGTTCTGGACATAGTTAATGTTGACAGTTACACAACAGTGTGAAAGTACTTAATACCCCTGAACTGTACACTAAAAAAATGATTAAAGTGGTAAATTTCATGTTATGTATATTTTACCACAATAAACATTTTTTAAAAAATCAAATGAAAGGATATACATTTTAGATAGATAATCAGCAATGTTTTTCTGTGGCCTCTTCTGGGGAGGAGAAGTGAACACAGAAGACAAACGACAAACGACAGACACACACAGACAGTACAAGACTGCAGCAGTTTCCACCTGCAGCGACTTTATTTTTAACACTGTTCTTTTGGCATCTGTCCCAGTCTACCCCAGCTTTTCCCACCGCTATTTTCTGTTCCCAGAATGTTTTCGTCTCAGCATGGACTGGTTCTCACCCCTCTGCCTCAGGGAGTTAACGAGTGCGTCTCCTCCTTTGCCCTTTCCCGTTTGCGGCTCAAGGCGCCCTGGCTTGTTTGCAAGTCACAAGGTGTCCTGAGGCCGATCAACAAGAAACAATCCGTGTGAGAACAGGTGTTCCGAGAACTGCTTTGTTCAAACATGGCTGAGAGATGACCCGGTGTCCACTACAGTTTTTTACACACCAGAATTATTCCTAATAGAGTATATTAACATCATAAGGGAATTCAATTATATGACACATTGTATATTACTTCATAATTTTCTCATATGCTTTATGGAATTAACTTACATTTACTCACTGAAGGGATTGATTCAATGCTTCCCAGAGTGTGGGGAAATGATTCGCAAAGAGAGTAAATGTCGCTTTCAAAATCTATTCTTTGAATACCAAATTTCACATACTTTATTTCGTTTAGTCCTCTTACAATCATGAGGCATTAGGTTCATTTTAACATGTTTTTTGAGTGTAACTGGATTGCTTTAAATAAATCAGCATTTTTGATTTCTCATTATAAATCAAAGCATTTAGCTATTGAAACTTTTTAAAAATCAGTAATTGTCTACTACATCTTTTTGTGGCCAATCAGCGAATTCCCTGTTTATTTGTTTCTGGCGTTTCTAGCGTGAAGACCATATTTCAAAGTTAAATTGGTGTGTCCACTCACATCCATAAGTTCTCTTTCCAAGTAGAAAAATTGTATCATATAATAAGTCTTAATCATTGACATGTCTCTTTATGAAATTCTTTGGTTTAATTTTTATTTTGAAGGGTTCTTCCCCTAACTGATTTTTTTTTGTCTCTAAAGTTTGTGAAGTGTTTCTATTTTTTTCCTTGAAGCTCACATATTGCCCTACAAATCCTTTCAATTAATATATTAAACATGAAGAAAATAATTCTTAGAACCTCTAGCTAAAAGTAAAAATTTTGGCATAAAGTTTTTAAGTCCAGATACAGAATAGAGACAATAGTGTAAGGCCTGGTACGCATCAAACTCCCGCTGTGTGACAGCCCCATAGGTATTGGCAATACGGGCAAAGGGATGTTACTGGCAGTCAGGGATGTTATTTTCTGGAAATCATTTTTCTTTTTTTGGCATGTGCACATCTGATCATATGAGTGGTTAAACTAACTTATCTGTAACATTCATCAACCTTATGCCTTCTAATTAGAGGATTTTGATTTTTAATGCCTAAGGGACTGTTGTGAGGGATGAAACATTTCCATAGAGGTTTTTCTGAATGTCAGAGGCATCTGGATACAGGTTAGCAAGGAAGCCACAAACCCTCAGAGAGTCAATGATCACTTTATGCATGTTGGACTTAAAAAATTAAATGTGGTCAGGTGCGGTGGCTCAGCCTGCAATGCCAGCATTTTGGGAGGTGGAGGTGGGAGGATGGCTTGAGGCCAGGAGCTTGAGATCAGCCTGGGCAACATAGTCAGACTCTGCCTCTACAAAAAATAAAAAGATTAGCTGGGTATGATGGTGAATGCCTGCAGCCCCAGCTACTCGGGAGGCTGAGGCAGGAAGATCGCTTGAGCCCAGGAGTTTGAGGCTGCAATGAGCTATGATGATGCCACGGCAGTCTACCCTGGGTGACAGAGTGAGACCGTGTCTCCCTGTCTCTTAAAAAAAAAAATTAAGTGTAATTTTACAGAATAGGCAATTCAATAGAGACAGAAAGCAGATTAGAGGCTGCCAGGGCCTATGGAGAGAGGGGGGAAGGGAGAGTACAGGGTTTTCTTCGGAATATAAAAATGTTCTGGAACTAGATAGTCGTCATGGTTGCATAACATTGTGAATGTTGTGCTAAACTCAATGCCACCGAATCACACACTTTCAAATGGTCAAAATGAAAATCAGTATGTGTATTTTACCACAATAAAAAATTTGACCTTATTAAAATAGTTTTTAATCATAGAAAATGTATGCGAGCACAAGGAGAAAATAAATATCACCAGCAATCCCACTTCTCAGACAGAACCAGTGTTGCCATTTGGCTGCCTGTTCTCCCAGTTGTTTTTACCTATGTAATTACATTTCTGTTGTATTGAAGATTTTGGGGTGGCAAGTAACAGAAAACAGAAAACCTAGTGTCTTCTGGAAACCACGGGCAGAAATGCAGCAGATCTCAGAAAAGGCCTGACGCCCCTGGAGCCTAAGGGTCACCGTGAGGTCGGCAAGTATTCCCTTCCTGGGGTCTCCCCTTTGCTGGGCCCTGTTCCACCTTGTCCCTAGGTTGTCTTTCTCCACTTCTCCAATCACAAGGCAGACCATGGCTGCCGGGAGGCTCCTCACATGCTGCTAACATTCCAGCCACCCAGCAGAAAACCAGTTTTCTCAGACGCAATTCCAGATGCTGCTCATGATCAGTCAGCTGTAGGCCGGGAGCAGGGGCTGGCAATATGAACAAGTGCCAATTCAGGTCACTTGCTTTGAAAAATTTTGGCACAGCTTCAAAGATACCATCAGCTTTAGCTGTTTTCCAAGGCATCAGAAAATTGTAAGAGTAATCACAGCTTATTCTAGAGCAGCTTTAGCAACATGTTGCGCATATGTAGTCAAGGACCATTTTCTACATAAGTAGATATTTTACAACCAATTGCAAAAGTGGGTGTGATTTTACTTCTCTATTCACTTATTTTTTTTCAAAGCTGACGTATGATATTCTCAGTTATGTCACCCGTTGGGCAGTATGAAACGCTCTGCAACTGTTTTTTTCTCAGTGTCTTCTCTGAGTGAAGCCCAGGCAGTACTTTGGATGCATGTTCACATGAGACTTTCTACAATAATATACACTTAAAATAAGTCTTTTTACTATAAAGGGCAATTTGGAGTTTAGTTAAAAACTCCAATAAACTGTTTTATTAAGGTACAATTTATATACCACAAAAGTCTTCTGTTTTAAGTGCACAGTTCAGTTTAATAAACTTACCAGATTGTATATCCATCACTACAATCCAGCTTTTGAGCTTCTCCTTCATCCCCAGAAGACACCTCTGCCTAATCACCCTTTCCATCCCTAGCGCACGGAGGCCACTAATTTGTTCTCTGTCTCTATAGATTTTCAAAGGGCAATTTTACACATTTTTATAGCCTTTGTGGAGCCCTTGCATCCAATTTCATGTGAGAGAGAATAACTTTTTATTTGATCTTTAGCAAAAAAAATGTAATTCATTCACCAATCTGTTTTTTTAAGCTATACATGCAAAGTTATACATGCAAATAATTAAAGTATATAAGTCTGTATTTACTGGTGGGGGTCTTATTTTTAAGTCCTCCTGAGTTGTCCCTCATCAGGAGTTGCTCTCTGGCCCTGTCAACTCTGTCCTTTTCCGTGCCAGTCACCATCTGGAACTTCTGGGATCCTGAATGGATGCCACTCTCTGTACACAGGTCCCAGGGAGGTACGAGTGAGAGGCCAGCGGATTTCCCTTCCTACCTTGTCCCTTCTCCATAGGACTACCACGTATGTCTCTATGCATGCGCCAGACTTTACTCAATGGTTGGAATTATTGCACAGGAGAGGAAAAACTCAGAAGTATACGCTGAATTTTGCTTTTCCTAAAGTCCTAGGTGGAAGTATTCAAGAAGTTCAGCCTTCCAAAGGGACTCCTCATTCCTGCCCTAATCCACTGCTTCCCTGCCATCAAGGACTTGATTTCCTATGAAAGTGCCTCCTTCTAAACGCCATCATAGAGATGTCCCCTGCCCCTGACACTTTTCAAGAAATCCCAGGATCCACACTTCTACCTTAGCAGTTTCAGTCTTCAAGTCTGAGTTATTTGGTCTAGATTAGAATAACGCCCCAGGGATTGGGGTTGGGGTGGTGGCTCTCCAAGTCCCATAGAACACTACGGGGTGGGAGTGAGGGCAGACCTTGGAGCTCCAAGTTTCAAGAAGCAGTTTAGAGTCACTGAAGGTACTGAAAATCTGGTCTCTTGATATCACTCCAACAGTGAGAGTTGAACATATCTTTTATTCTTTGGATTGTCCAGGTTTGCTACTGAATAAAATACGCAAATACACAATCATGTCCATCATATCATCTCCCAAGGACAAATGTTAATTCTTGGAAGCAGTGCAGTAAATCCCTCAGGAGGAAGAGAAGTATTTTCCTGCTGACTCATAATTCACAAGTTACTTCTAGATCAATGGAATCTGCTCTGCACATTATTTACTGGATGTTATGATATGAGCAGTATTGGTTTTTACTTCACCCCCTGCCCCCACCTTCTTCACTCTCTGCTTTCAAATTATGACCTCTCAGATCTTCTAGGAAAACAAGGCAATCCTATAGTTAGCCCATAAACTGTACCTTTTATTGGCTGCTCCCTTAGCTATATAAGACCACGCCGAGGCTGTAAAATCAGTGCTAGCAAGTTCTTGATTAAATTCTTGGCCAAGGTCATACTCTTGTCTAGGGAGGATGGAAGGTGGTGATTTCATTCTTCTAGTTAGAAGCATATACATTATTATATGACCGCAATATACATAATTTCTATTTTCCCTAGTTACTAATCAACTCACAGAGAGTGGTATTTCATTAGCTATGTTGAATGATGGCTCTCAAATATCACCAACAGAAACTGTTGATAAGATACAGCAAGTTTATTGCTTACATTGGTAAGGGAGAACCATACCTCCTCAGAGCTTTGATAATGTCTCAGAAGTGGAGAAGGCAAGGTCAGAATTTATTGAGAATTAGAAGTTTAACTTAAGGTAGGTCTTTCAAAGCAGGAACTTCACTAGAATTGGACAAGGATCAGATACAACAGTTTAGAATGGATGGAAACTAGAAGGGGAGGGTTTTGAGGATTGAGGTTGAAAGAATCTTAGGGCACAAACTGTCTGTTGATGTCTTCCTTTGATGAGTTAATGGTTCTTTTGAGAAGTCCCATAATAGACTGTCAAGCCTTTACTTGGGAAAAAAATTCCCAGAAAAGTAATGAAAACAGTGGAATAGAAAAATCATGTTTACGTAGAGACTAAGGTAAGTAGGAGTGGGGTGAGTAAAGTTTCAGTTCTCCACGTCCAGGGTAAGTGTGGGTGTAGATGGTTTTGGTTCTTAGCCCCTTCTCAATCTTTCCAGGTGAATTAGTTAAAGTAACCCTAGCTGTAACAGATAAAGTCTCAAATGTATGATGGTTCAAACATTAAAGAAGTTTATTTTTTCACTCAACATCTAAAAGAAATGTTCCTGATTAATGATTTTCCTGCTTGGGAGGGAAGGACCCAGGCTCCGTAGAGACTGAGCTCCATTATCTCTTAAGGCAATGGTCCTCAAACTTGACCAAGCAGCAGAAGTAGCTGCAGGGGCTTGCTCAAACACAGATTTCTGGGGCCCATCTGCAGTTTCTGATTCCGCAGGTGTGACGCAGAGTCCAAGAATGTGCATTTCTATCCAGTTTCCAGGTGACGTGACCGATGCTGATCCCTGATACACTTTGAGAGCCAAGACCCTCATGCCTAGGTTTCAGCTCTTGAATCCTCAGTATCTGAGTGAGAGACAGGGAAGTGAGGGAGGAGATAGGTCAACTGCTTTTTAATCTCTTTGGCCTGAAAGTGAAACACATCACTTCTTACCACATTTCATTGATAATAATTTGTCGCATGGCTCCATCTAGATACACAGAGGACTAGGAGATGTATCACTTGAACAGAAAAGAAAACTTTGCAGAAAATGAACCTTTAGTGGACAGCTAGCTACCTCTCCCAAGTCTGTGCCTCTAACCACCGAATATCCAAGAGCACCTTCTTCACACACAGAGAACACACTCAAGTCCTCCAAAGACCTACGCAATTGACCACATCCAGGTGGTATACAGTCCTCTTTACAAGCCCAAAAGTGGTTCCTCATGATTTATCACCTATAAACCAAAAAGTTATCTGCTCCAATATATAACAGTGGAGCAAGGACAGGAGAAAACACCTATTTTGACAAGAAAAAAATGGAGACAGATAGCAGTCACTGTAACGTAGCAATGACCAAAAATTCTGTAGGACAAGCATTGAAATGGGGGTGGGGGTTTATTCAGAGTGAATTCTGATTATGCTGTCCGGGGGAACTCCTTTTGCCCATGTTTCCTATGACCATGGTAGTTATGAATTCTTTTTAACACCTAGCAGGTTTCTGATCTATTTGCATCCAGGCAGTTCAACGTGCCTATAACCACTCCCTAGGGAGAATTCTGAAGCAGAATCTGTTTCTTTGCTTCTTTGCCCCCTTATTGCTCTCTTAATGCAGAATATAATACACTAAGGCTATTTGAAACAATAGATGAGAATGCTGCATTCTTGATCCTTTCTCAGTCTTGTCTTTTACTATTTGGGGCCTACAAACAGGAGGATTTTACAATGCTCAGAGGCCCCAAGTGTTTGTATTTTCTCTATTGCCTTTTATTTCTGCTTGTAAAGGGGCTAGTTCTTTCCTCAAGTCCATCTTTCTTGTAATAACTTGGTAAAAACAGGAAGTAAAAGTCAACATACACTATCACACAACTCTTACCAACCACTTCTGCTGAAGCTATAGATTTGGTAGCTCTCTGCTTTTCCTTCCAACTTATCAGAGTTTACCAAATATCTTGTGGTTGCATGACATGGATCTTTATCACAGCCTTGATATCAGATTCTTTACTGCTTCCAGCTGATCATTAACCTAGCTTTACATATTTTAGATCTTGTTACATTAACCCCCCCCCCTTTTGGTAACAACTTCTACATTAGTTAGGGTAATTTTAGCTGTTGTAACAAATGAACCAAGATTATTCCTCACTCATATAAAATCCCATGATGTTCTTAATGGCTGGCAGCTTCCCTCCTTGTGGTGATAGAGAGACACTACCTCCTTCCAGGTTGTGACTCTGCTATCTCCCAAGCCCTCAATGCCCTTGATTTGATTATCTGCATAAAGCTAGAAGATAGGAAAAGAGACTATGGAGATGGCACATCCTCCTCTTATTGTTATTGGTCTGGAAATAAAAATAATTATTTCTGCTCATGTTTCAGAACTGAGAACCAATCATGTGGCCACATCTAGATGTGAGAAAGATCAAAATAGTGGTCTCTACCTGGGCAGTCCCTTTACAAGAAAACTCCACATATGGAAGGGAAGCACAAATCTTTAGTGGATGTCAAGTTGCGTGCCACACCAGATCATCCGATCATTCGAGCCATACAATTTAAATCTTACTTGAAGTACTCTACCAGTTGGAAATGGCTTTGGCTATTAGTAATATATTCCAGAAATAAGAGTGGCTTAAATAAGTTTATTTCTCTTTCACATGGAAGATATCCAGAGCTGGGTAGTCTAGGCAAGTCTTGCTGTTACATCAAGCCCTCAAGAACTCAGATTCCTTTTGTCTTTCAAAATGGCTGATCTCTAGCCATCACATTCACATTTCAGGCTGGAAGAGGGAAGGGTGAAAAGACTAAAGGCCTTATAAAGAGGTTTCCTGAAATTCCACTTAAAAATGTCAGCTGATACCTCACTGATCATGACTACATCTAGCTTCAAGTGAGGATGGTAGATGCAGAGAATTTTGTCTAGGCATAATGATGCACCGACAATACGGTGATTCTGTTATGAAAAAAAGGGGGGAGGATAGATATTTGGGTAGTCAACAAGTGGCATAGGGTAGAAAGGAAGAATATGAAGCTTCCTACTATATTTCAGGTTGATAATCGTTTAATAGGGTACATCAGGTACTTTACTCCCTGATTAAACAAATGAATTGGGTAAATGCAAAAACTACAAGTATCTTAGGGTCTGTCCTTTTTCTAAAAGTCAAATTCCAATTTATAATCAGTCTAAATAATCACCATTTTTCATCCTGTTTGTGTGTTCAACAAGTTTCATATGCTTCGGTCTGCTGTTTTCCCCACTACATTATACATATTTACTTATGAAGTTAGTCAGTCAATTAACAAATGTTAATTTATGCCCTACTCTGTGTTCTGCAATTTGAAAGCTTCTGGAGAAGATGAAAAAGAGACATAAGACATAAGTGCATTGTGTTCAGGGACCATTAAATTAAATAAGGTCAAATAATATTCTAATACATGTCAGAAGACTAAGTTTCACACACTTTTTTACCTATCAATTCTACTCAGAAAAATAGAATCTGAGAAAATTATCATAGATTCATGCAAAGATTTAACTACATGGATGGTCATTAAAGCAAACTAAAAAAACTGCAATTTCAATAAGAGGAGCTAGGTCAAGCAGTTATGGTGCTCCCATGCAACTGAATACAATGATGTCATTTAAATCACTGAGAAAAAATACTTATGACACATAATACATATTCATGATTATTAAGTGGAAAATACATAGCATACTAAGAAAGATGTACCTTTTGTATTTTCAGTGCTGTCCACAAGCCAGCTCTCTCTTCTCTGAGAACTGATCTTCAAATCATAAAGACCTCAGTCTGTTACCTTTTTACTACTAGATGTGTCTGTTGACTAGAGCACCTGACCCAAGCCAGGCCAATCAAATTCTGTCTCTTACTAATTTGAAACTGAGCTTTGCAAATGCCAGTCTGTTTCTCCTGGTAACTTGAACACATCATAAATATCTCAGGGGCTATGATCATGTATAGCTTAGTCATGCACATGGAAAAGCAAAAAAGTGTGTCTATAGAGAGAAAAGAACGGAGCACATTTATATAAAGTGGGGAACTAACATCATAAACCATTCATGTTTCCCCAGAGGGTTCTGATGACCAGTTCCAGGTTCTAATCCTGACTTGGGAGGCCATGAAGTCCATGAGACACCCCTATTTCCTTATAATTCTATCTTTGTTGTTAAAGCTGGTCTGACAGATTTACTTGCAACACAAGTTAGATCTCCTATTTGGCATCCCAAAAGTTTTGTAGCAATTAAGCACCTTCAAATGCTTATTGATACTGTGTTTAAAGTGAAAATAAAATCTTTGTTTTACTTAGATTTTAATAACTGCAGCTTTCTTTCACTGAGATTTTAATTTATTTTGAAACTTCAAGATACATGCTTTAAAAAGAGAGTTTGAAATATATGTCTTTATGAGAAGGGCCTACATTTTTAACAGTCAAAACAGCTACTGTAATAATATAAGTATCCTGAGATGGGTTTTAGTATTCTTCAGAGTTAGTATACACAATGGGCCGTTAACTATCATCTGGGGCAGAACAAAGACGTCAGGAATATGATCCATACACTTCAGACAGCTTCCTCATTGCATGAAAATGGAGCCAAACAAGCACTGACTTTGTAGGACCTCAACTCTGCTCCCAGACTCACACTTTGCCCAGGTCACACATTCCAGGCATGTCTTTCATTCTCTTGTGGCAGAGACCAAGTGGAGTTGCCAGGTTACTGTTGATGAGGGTAATTTTTAGAAGCAGAAAGTCAGCATCCTGTGCTCTAGATGATTCATCTTGCACTCTAGGGCATTTTATGAATGTTAAACAGTAACTATTGGTTGGTGCTTAATCTGTTGGATCTTGCTCAATCCCTAATTTGAGTGTCCGTGATTATCACCTTTTTTCTTTTCACTACCTTTCAAGTATAAAATACGGACTATCTTTCCCTTACATCTGATTCAGAAGAATATGGTATTAAATTGTAAAAACAAAATGAACATTTATTAAATTAGGTAAAAGTGGAGCTGAACTTTCATCTTCCCAAATCAACTATTTAGTAAAATACCAAATTGGTTTTGTCCTTAAACCCTAAAAGTTTTGGAATATGAGAATGCGACTCAGAAATGTGCGAGTCCCATTTCAGCCTTTTCTTCCTTTTGTGCTGCAGACTCTATGAGATATGAGCCACAGGCGGTTTTCATACCACAAAGGATTTGTTTATTTATTGGTTATGTGATCTTGGGCAAACCTCAAGTTTTCTCATTTGTAAATGGGAGTAATCATATCTACCTTACGGAACCGTTGGGAGTAGAGTGTAAGTAAAGCATCCATATATGTTGCTGCATGTAAGTAACAACATGCTATTATTGTGTTAGGCCTGCAGGAAATGGAGGCTATATACCGTTTTGTTTATTTCTTGAAAAGATACTTTTACATGGTTCAAAGTCCAAAAGATACAGAGTTATACGTTGTATCTCTTGAAACCTTTTCACTTTTGTTCTCCAGCCACATAATTTCCCTCCATGAAAAGTCGGCGGTTACATCAGTTTCTTGTGTATCTTGCCAGAGATATCTTGTATATCTAAAAGTAAAAATGTACATTTATATTTTCCCCACTTTTAAAATTTTATATAAATGAAATCACACTATTGCCAGTTTTGCCTTTTTTTTTTTTTTACTTAAAAATGTATCTTGGAAATTGTTCATTCAGCAAATGTTCATTGAGTCCCTACCGTGAGCCAGGCTGGGCCCTGGGAATGGGGCAAGAACGAAACTCTGTCTCTTCTTCCACATCCCAGCGAGCAGGAGCTGCGCACTGCATTCCACTTCGCCCATCCTCCGCGGCGGGCTGCTTCCCAGCCGCTCGGTCCTCGGCGCGTGACCGTCACACTCCGCCCGCGGACCGTCTGAGAGCCCCCGGGGTGGGGGCGGGCTGGCGGAGCCCAGTCGCCGGGGTGGGGTCGGGGGGTCCTCGAGGCAACTTTGGGGCACTGGTCCAGGGCGCCCTCCGCGTCGCAAGCGGCCACGGGGATTTCCGAGACGGCTCCCTTAATAACCGCACTCTGCGCAGATGAGGAAACCGAGGCCCGGGTGGGCGACGGCCGGGACTGAGCCCCGCAGGCAGCACGGGGGAGCCAGGGAGCCGACAGGGCCAATTCACAGCGAGCCCGACGGCGGAGCAGACGCAACCCGAACAAGAAACCAGGCATCTCCGGTGCCCACCAGAAACGCGCGCCGCAAAACGCTGAGCGGCGGGGGCCGAGGGCGCGGCGGGCGGCCGAGCCCGGCCCTTTAAACTCCGCGCGCGGGAACCGCGGCCCCGCAGCCCCGGGCCGGTGCGGCCGAGCGCGACGCGCGCCACCGCCGGCCAACGACCGCCCCTCGTCCCCTCCTCCTCCCCGCCAGCCCTTCCCCGCAGCCCCCGCCCAGCCAACCCCGCCGAGCGTCGGGGCGCGGCTCCGGGCGGGCGTGTCTGGGCCAGCAGCGACGTCGCGCGCTCCGCCGGAGTCTCGAACCCAGTTGGCCCCCGAGGCCGAAAAAAATGCGAGAGCGGCGGCCAATGGCGCAGCAGAAAGGGCCCGCGCGCAGCCCCGGCCCCGCCCCGCCGGGCCGGAAAGAAGTCCGGGCCTGGCCATTGGCTCGCGCGATCTGCCACTCGCCGCCGCGGCCAGCGGGCAGGGGCCTGGCGGTGATTGGTTCCGCCCAGGCGCGAAATGTAACGCGGGAAAAGCCGGAGCAGGGACCGCGGCAGCAGGTTGTTATTTTCGGGATCTCGGCGCCGCGCGTCCTGTTCTCCCGTCACCGCAGGGGCCAGGCCGCCCGCTGCTTCCCGCGTTGGGGCACACAGAGAGCGGAGGGCGGCTTGACCGGGGTCCGGGGTCCGGCCCTGCCAACTCCTCCGGTGGCCGCCGCGCAGGGTTCCGGGGACGTCCGCCTGCCATGAGCCGGCGGGACTGAGCTGGCGACCGAGCAGCGCGGGCGAGCGAGCGAGTGCCGGACCGGTGCTCAGGGAGTGCGGCCGGGGACCGGCGGGGCTGCAGACCGGGGCCGGGCGATGATCCGGGGCGCGGAGGTGCCGGCGGGGGACACCCCCCCGCAGCCGCCACCCGTCGTCTTCTGCCACGACTCCCCGAAGCGGGTGCTGGTGTCGGTCATCAGGACGACCCCGATCAAGCCCACGTACGGCAGCGGAGGGGAGCCGGAGCCGCCGCCGCCGCTCGTCCCCACCAGCCCCGGCTTCAGCGACTTCATGGTGTACCCGTGGCGCTGGGGCGAGAATGCGCACAACGTGACGCTCAGCCCCGGGGCCGCGGGGGGCGCCGGCTCGGCCGCCCTGCCCGCCGCCGTCGCCGAGCACTCGGGGCTCCGGATGCGGAGCGCGCCCCCGCCCGCCGCCTCGGGAGGTGAGGACGAGGAGGAAGCGAGCAGCCCAGACAGCGGCCACCTCAAGGTGAGCGGCGCGGGCGGGCGGGGCGCGGGGCGGCCGAGGGCCCGTTAACGGCGCGGCTCCGCGGCCGGCAGCGCCTGGGGACGCGGCGGGCGGGGCGGGGCCGAATTTAAAACGCGAGCTCTCCGGCAGCGGCGCGGGCGGGGGCGGCGGCTGACAGGATGCTGACGTCACTGCCGCGCGCCAAAAACCGGCTCCCGCGGCGGGTGGGTGGCGGGGCAGCGGTCACGTGACCGGCCGGCGGGGCGGGGGAGCGGAGGCATCGCTCCTGCAGGTGCAGCGGGCGGGAGCGCGGCCTAGAGGCGCCAGGGAGGCCCGGTCAGCCGCTGTTGCGATCGGCTCTGCCGACTGCAGAGTCCCCTGGCCCAGAGGGAGGGAGGAGCCTGGGGGTTTGAGTGGTTCCACCCTGTTCGGGAAGGGAGCGCAGTTCCTGCTCCATCACTGCAGGTCGCCCGGGCCCTGCTAAAGATGCCCTGCAGAGACTGCCGAAGAGCGAGAAGACTTCAGGGCGTTTTCCCCAGCGGAAGTTGGGCCCTCGCTGCCTTTCGTTTTTCCAGCATATTACTTGCAAGGTGCTGAGAGCACACAGTGGAATGGCACGCTGAAATTGCAGTCTCAGACTGCTTAGAGCTGGGAAGAATGTGACCGCCTGTTCAAACCTACATTGTACAGATCAGGCAACTGTGGCTTAGAGCGATTGGCGAAGTGACTTCCTCGAGATCCCACGGCTAGGTAGTGGCAGAGCTAGAACTGTGGTCGAGTTTTAGTATCTTACTCTTTGTAAGTGCTCGATAAAGATGCTCAATAAATATTTGTGTAATGGGTGGTGCTAATGTAAGGTTAATATCCAGGTTCCGTTTGTTAAGTGGCTGCATAAGATAAGCAATTTGCTAAAAATAAAACAAGTAAATCACCTGGTGGCTAAGTGTATCTGTATTGGCAAATAGTGTATTTATAAATTGAAACAAGTTTGGTCATCATTTTACATGCAGTAAGTAGCAAGGATGTTGAAATTCCACATTAGGCTTTGAAGAAATTGATAAACTTTATCCTCCTTGTGGCATTGTTATTAAAGAACTCTAAAGTTATAAAACTATATGATTTTGACACACTTCACCTCTTGAAATTGCACCTCAGTAAAAGTTTGAGACAATGAACAGAAATGTTCATAGTATTGCTGAGTATTAGTGAAGTGGGTAATAGCTGTTGGCTGACTCTAGGTACCTCTTAGTAAGATGGATGGGTATTCTAGATATTTTTGTTGACATGTACAAGTTTTAGTCTTTTTTTAAAAAATACATTACATCATACAGTTGAGAATATAAAGGCATAAGGCATACATGCACAAATACTTGTGTAAGATTTTGCATTTATAATTTTATTCTTAATTATAACTTAATCTAATTTTGGATAACCCAAGAAGATTAATGTTGTCATAGACAAATGAAATCTATAGGTATGTTCTTTTTGCCATAAAACAGACTTATCTTCATGCAAACCTTTTATAAAAGTTGTGAACAATTCGTGCGTTTGAGATTTATTTCCATGTTGTCCATTTCTTTTGAGAGATAAAATATATCAAAAGTTGTGAAGAACATGTAAAAGTGAAAGTGCTGTTTTATATTTCTCCTTTTTTCCCTTCTCATGCAGTCTTTCTAACTGTAACTGTTTCCTAAACTATTTGATAAACTGATTTTAACTTGTTCTTATATTGATGAAGCAATCCAAATACAACTTCAAATATTCATTCACTTAGCTTCCTCACCTTAAGGGAGAAAGATCTGGAATATACCTTTATTTGAGGAATACCTCGTTTGATTTGTGGTCAATACACTGGTCTAAAGATAGGGAGTCCCAGCCCCTTTTACTTTGTTTTGCTTCTCTGAAGAACTTGTGGTTCTTTATCTCCATGTAGTCAAGAGTAAATTATTCTGAATAAGTCTGCTTATTTGGGGGGAAGATGGGAGACAAGTTTGTAATACAGCCAATGCCGATAACATGCTCCCTGCCTCCCATATGCTACTTAGAGGCACCAACAGCTGTGGATTTGAGAACATCATTTGTGTTCACTTACTATGTATTTGTTGTCAGTGCTCCCAGAGGAGGTGTTAACATCTGAGTCCTGCACACCCTGTGTCAGCTTTCTTTTGCTCTTTTGTTTCTTCCTGCCCAATATTGCTTCCCCTGCCTGTGGGGAGGTCATCAATTATCTGCCAACTTACTTTGGCCCCTCATCCCAAGATTGCTTAGCATTATTGGCATATAATTATACATTAACATTATCTTCTAGGTTGTAGAATTTTGGGAGGTAAGAGAGCAGGTATAACTTCCCTTTGCCATTGGATATTCCAAGCCTCCCCACCTTGTGCCCTCCAGGAGACTGTATTCATGAGGTTACTTCCCCACCGTGGAACCCGTGGGGTCTGCCTTCTCAGATACTGTTCACCCTTTAGGACTTGCTAGCTGCCTATCCTGCTCCCCCTTTCTATCACCTGAGCACTTCAAACATCTAGAATGCACATAGTCTTACACATAGCTTAGTACATAGGATTTTTTTTATCACCACCATGTTAAACCTAACATCATGTTAGCATAGTAGCCACCATTGACTGCCTGGCACAGAGTAAGCACTTCATAATGTAAGCAGCAAATTACCAGACTCTGTTGAGCATATTTAAATTCTTTAATTCATTTAATCCTGTTTACCTGATGAGAAAGGAGAAATTAGAGTCCACAAGATAAAGCTTAGTTAAGATCCTATGTTAAGTCACAGAACTGATTGCAATCTTCCAGAGCCCTTTTTCTTAAACCCTACACACTGTGGTCCCCAACTCCCTGTAAGGGTCTCCCGCCATTTAGGGACCCAGCCGCAGAGCTCCACCTAACACCACCTCCCCTGCCGTCCGTGGAGAAATTGTCTTCCATGAAATTTAGGGCGGTGGGGGGCGGGGGTGGGCAAGCAAAGCTATATCTGTATTTACAGCCGCAATGGTTCCCCCGTCCCCCCGCCCCCGTCGGTGGAAAAAAGGTTGGGGACTGCTGCCCTACTCCATGTTTGTGTATCACATGTAAATTGACTTTAAGAGCTTATTTTATTTTTTAAATATTAAGCTCATTAAGTAGACGTATGAAATATATACTATTTATAGCCTATCTATATCTCAATTGAGATGCTTTACGAGAGTGCACACAATTCAATAGCTAAATTGTAATAAAGACTTGGGAAGTTATGAAGCTAGGTCAAGGTGGCAGGTAGACTTAGGAAGCAGATACTCAAGTCGAAACTTTGGGTCTAAATCTCAAAGCAAAAAGGGAAATAGGGTCGCTTATATTTTCTCATGAAGGTACATACACCTCTCCCTGAGACCTATTTTTATTTTCCTTCTAGGTTGTGTTTATGACCTTTATTTGAATTTTACTTGTATAAAAATGTGTCAAGGACTTTTAGGGTTTTTTTAGTCATCACATGACAGCACACTTTCAAAATCTCTAATCTACTTTTGGGGGGTATGGAGATTCTGTTTTAAAAATAACATTTCCTAAAATATGCAAAAGTTTTTGGCAATTTAACAATATTGCCTCTTTAAATTTCATTCCAGCATTGCTTTTTCTTCTGAATTGGCAGTCTTTGACAAGATTGTCCCTTAAGGTGCACTTGGTTGCTAATGAGTTAACACTCTGTAATTGTTAAAGGGTATCTAGAAACCGTTTTCTTCTTCTTGTTTTTTTTTTTTTTTTGAGACAAAGTCTCACTCTGTTGTCCGGGCTAGAGTGCTGTGGTGTCAGCTTAGGTCACAGCAACCTCAAACTCCCGGGCTCAGGCGATCCTCCTGCCTCAGCCTCCCGAGTAGCTGGGACTACAGGCACGTGCCACCATGCCCGGCTAATTTTTCTATATATATTTTTAGTTGGCCAATTAATTTCTTTCTACTTCTAGTAGAGACGGGGTCTCACTCTTGCTCAGGCTGATTTCGAACTCGTGACCTTGAGCGATCCTCCCGCCTCGGCCTCCCAGAGTGCTAGGATTACAGGCGTGAGCCACCGCTGCTGGCCAGTTTTCTTCTTATTGTTAAGGCCAAAATGAAAATGATGGTCTTCTTTAAGTAACATTGCTTATTTTAATACGTATTGTTAAAAGATGCTCTTTATTCACTTATTTAGGGCGTTAGATGATTATTTGCTTTGTCGTATTTTCTCAGCTAAAAGAAGCACTTAGTGAACTCTTCTTGCATATGACCCCCATGTTGTATTATATTGTATCTTTCAGCCCTCCATTTCTCATTTGGAGCATATGAATGTATTGCCTGTGTTGGAAACAAAGTCTTTCTTAGACTTGCTGAGAGGCAAGCTATATGGTTAACTTTTTATGTCTCCCCTACTATTAGACATGCTTATTAATAGTAATGGTTAATATTAAAATTTTGATGTTAATTAACAAATGAGTTATTTCAAATTGTAGTAGAGTCAAAAATACATTTTTACATGTTTAAAAATACTAGAGAAAGCTTTCATGGCAGAGGACTTGTATTACTAAAGTTGTTACTTAACTTGATTTCATGTCCCATTTCTTAACAGAATCACCTGCTGTTTTTATTGACCACAGACGCAGTATTTTTTAATTTTTATTTTGCATTTTAAAGAAGACTTAAATAATTATTCAGGATATGACAACTAGTAACAAACCATGTAGTTATTGTGGCTCAATAAATGATGGCAATAGATTCTATTTTTACTCCTGTTTAGATCTCTCTTTTGACTCTGGGTTAACAATTTTAGCAAGTGAGACTTGAGCTAACTGTGGCTAGTGAGGATCACAGCCAAGGAGTAAAGAAGGTGAAAGAATTTGATGATCACTAATAATTGCCACAAGATGATAATTTTGTACTTAACAAATTTGCTAATTTGTACTTAAACAATAAGTAGGTCCAGTTAGGACCTTTCCAATTCCTAGCGTCATTATAAATAGAAACTTCTTGATAAATTAAATAAGGTTGAGAGAAGACATCAATTATGTACCTCTTCTTCAGTCTTGGTATCAAAGAATTGATGAACTCTTTGTTTCATCAACAAATATTTATTAATAACATGCCTGAATCAGTTAGCTTAGTCTAAAGCATGCTGCAAAATGCAGCTTTGAAATCTCAACCTCAGCCTCAACGTGGCTCATGTTGTATGTCCTGTGACGGTTGTGACTGCAGGTGTGCTCTACATCCTGTTCATTCTAGGGCCCAGAAGGAATATCTCATTTCTGGGACAGATGGGTCTCAAGGCAGAGAGAAAAGAGATGGTAGAACCATGTGAGGTTTTTAAAGCTTTTCTCAGAAGTCACACATGCTATTCCCACTCACATTTTATTGGCCAAAGTAAGTCTAATTAATGGCCAGGCTGGATTCTGGACCCACAGTGAGGGGGCAACGAATGGTTCTACAATAATATAATCTGCCACAATGCCTTCTCATTCTTTTTTAAATTGTAGTAAACACAATATTTACCATCCTAACCATTTTTAAGTGTACCGTAGTGTTAACTTTGTATAGTATTCTGGAACTCTTGCAAACTCTTATTCATCTTGCAAAACTGAAACCTCTATACCCATTGAACTCACCTTTTCCCCTTCTCTCCAGTCCCTGGCAGCCACCATTCTACTTTCTAAGAGTTTGACTACTTCAGATACTTCATATATGTGGAATTATGCAGTATTTATCTTTTTGTGACTGGCTTATTTCACTTAGCATAATGTCCTTAAGGTTCATCCTTGTTATGGTACATAACAGAATTTCCATTCATTTTTAAGGCTGAATACTACTCCATTGTATGTATTTACCACATTTTTTTAATTTATTAGTCAATAGACATTTGGGTTGCTACTACTTCTTGGCTATTGAGAATAATGCTGCAATGAACATAGGTGTGCAAATATCTCTTTGAGATCCTGTTTCATTTCTTTTGGATACATAGCCCTCCCACATTCTTTTGTTTTTTTTTTTAAGACAGTGTATCACTTTGTTGCTAGAGTGGGCTAGAGTGCAGTGGCATCTTAATAGCTCACTGTAACCTCAAATTCCTGGGCTCAAGTGGTCCTCCTGCCTCAGCCGAGGACCTGGGACTACGGGCACAGTCCACTATGCCCCCCTAATTTTTTCTATTTTTAGCAGAGACAGCGTCTCAACTTACATTCAGGCTGGTCTCAAACTCCTGACTTCAAGCAATTCTCCCACTTCAGCCTCCCAGAGTGCTAGGATTACAGGTGTGAGCCACTGGGCCTGGCCAGTACTAAGTTTTTAAATTGGGAACTATGAGTCCTCCTGCTTTGCTCTTTTTCAAGAGTTTTTGGCTATTTGGAGCCTCTTACAATCCATATAAATTTGAGGATCACGTTTTTCATTTCTGCAAAACAGGCCACTGGTATTTAATAGAGATCGCATTGAATCTGTAAGATCGCTTTGGGTAGTATTGCTATCTTATCAATGTTAAGTCTTCCAATCTCAGAACTATTTCCCATAAGTTTGAGTATGTCACATTTTCGTTTTCATTTATGTCAAAGTATTTTCTCTTGTGATTTCTTCTTTGACTCATTGGCTATTTAAAAGTGTGTTTAATTTCTACATATTTGTTCTTGTTTTCCTTCTATTGTTGACTTAGAGTTCATTCCATGTGGTGAAAGAAGATAATGAGACTTGTTTTGTGGCTTAATGTATGGTCTGTGCTGGAGAATATCTTCGTGAATCTTCTGACTAGGTGTCTTATCCGTTATTGAATGTGGGGTATGAGGTCTCCAGCTATTTTTGAACTATTTCTCCCTTTAATTCTTCCAATTTTTGCTCATGTATTTTGGGGCTCTGTTATGTGTGTATGCTTTTATAATTGTTTTATCTTTTCCTGTCCTTTCTCTTTTAACCTATTTTTGGATTTAAAGTGAGTGCCTTATAGATAGCATGTAGTTGGACCAGGTTTTTTTTTGTTTGTTTTAAAGTCCATTCCATTAATTTCTGCCTTTTAATTGGAGAGTTTAACTTATTTACATTTAAATTACTGTTAAGGAAGGACTTCTGCCATTTTGTTATTTCCTGTGCCTTATACTTGTTTTGTTTCTCAGTTTCTCCATTGTCTTTTTATATGTTTAAGTGATTTTTTTATAGTGTGTCATTTTCATTCCTTTCTTGTTTCCTTTTTTAAAAAACTTCTTAGTGGTTACCCTGAGGATTTCCATAAACCTTTTAAATTTGTAATAATCTGCTTTGAACTAATACTACCTTAGTTTCAATCATATACGAAAACTCTACTCCTATACACCTCTGTCCACCCCCCTTTATGTTGTTGTCATGAATTACGTCTTTATATATCATGGTCCCATTAACATGGATTTATAATTATTGTTTTATGCATTTGACATTTGTCTTTTATGTAGGAAAGAAGAGGAGTTAAAGCCAAAAATACCCGGTGTTTGTATTTTTACCTATGTAGTTACCTTTACCAATGAAGAAATAAACAACAACAACAAAAAAACGCGTTTATTTCTTCATATGGCTTTCAATTATTGTCTGGTATCCTTTCATTTTTATAAGAAGAACTCCTTTAGCGTTTATTGCAGGGAAGATCTACCAGCAATGGACTTTTGTTTATCTGGGAATATCTTAATTTCTTCATTTTTAAAATATAGTTTTGCTGGATATATAATAGAATTATATATTTTTTATTTTTTATTATTATTATTTTTTTTTTAGAAACTGAGTCTCACTCTGTTGCCTAGGCTCAAGTGCAGTGGCACGATACAGCTCACTGCTGTCTTGAACTCCTGGGCTTAAGTGATCACCCCAGCTCAGCCTCCCAAGTAGTTGGGGCTACAGGTGTGTGCACTACCACACCCAGCCTACATTTCTTTTTTCAGCACCTTAAACATGTCATCCCACTGCTTTCCACAGTTCCTCCTGAGAAATCAGGTGTTAATCTTATTGAGGACCCCTCATATATCATGAGGCACTTCTTTTTGTAGCTTTCAAAATTCTTTTGTCTTTTGACAGTTTGATTACACTGTGTCTTGGTGTGGATCTCTCTTTGTTTTTATTCTTAAAGTTCATTGAACTTCTCAGGTATTTAGATTTGTGTCTTATCAGATTTGGGAAATTTTCAGCCATTATTTCTTCAAGTATTTCTCCCCTTTTCTCTCTTCCTCTGGGACTCCAGTTACGTGTTTGTTGGTATGCTTTATGTTGTTTCACAGGTGTCTTAGGCTCTGTTCATTTCTCTTCATTTTTTCCCCTTTCTGTTCTTCAGACTGGGTAATTTCAACTGACTTCTCATCAAGTTTGCCAATTCTTCTGCTAGTTCATAGCTGCCTTCGAAACCCTTTAGAGAATTTTTTTCATTTCAGTTATTGTACTTTTCAGCCCTAGAATATCTATTTGGTGCCTTTTTATAATTTTTGTCTCTGTACTGGTATTCTGTTTGTGGAGACATTGTTCTTCTGGTTTATTTGTATTCTTTGTCCATGGTTTCAATTAGCTCATTGAGCATATTTAACATAGTAAAGTCTTTGTTTAGTAAGTCTGTTCTTCTTCTTGGTCTCTTTCTCTTAATTTCTCCTATATATGTACTATACTTTTTAAAAATTTCTTTGCATGCTTTGTAATATTTTGTTGAAACTGAATGCCTTAACTATTATAACATGATAACTTTGGAAATTAGATTCTTCTTGCTCCTCAGAGTTTGTTTTTTGTTGTTCACTGGATTGTAGTTGTTTAGTGACTTTTCTAAACTGTATTCTTTGTTGTGTTTGTTCTCTAAAGTCTGTTTCTTTAGCTTGTGTTCAGCTAGTGTTTTGAGAGAGGTTGTTTTTGAATGCCTGGAGCTCCCCTGCCTTTCCCTCATACTGAAAAAAAGGAAAAAGGAAAGGGGAAAAACCCTCTCAGAATTGCAGAATGGCTCTGTGTTGGGGCACACTTTCAATGCTTAGCCATGCTGTTTGCAACTCTGCCTTAGCCTTCATTTCCTACTTGTGCTGAGCCTAAAGATCATCCAGAAGGTCTTTTCAGATCTTTTCTGAACATGCTTTCTGCCCTCTCTAAATTCCTATATTTAGCAAGTTAGGGTACTTTTTGGTGCCCTAATTTCCCAAGGAAATTTCCTCCCAGCTTTCTTCTCAGGCTTTTGGTGTGTCTGTTTGCCTCAACTGAACTCTTTTGCCCCAGGTAGCAGCAGGTTGTTACGTGCTTTACAAGGTTTTTCAGCAGTGTCCCCTGCTGCCACTTTTCTGCCCTGAGAGAGTTCCAAGTTAGGCAAAACAAAGACAGATGGCTTGCTTTGCATCAGCCCTTCGATAACCCCCAGGCTCTAAACAGACAAATGTAATTATTTCAGATTAAGGTCTACTCTTCTCCCTCTGGAAGCAGGGACTAGGGACTAGGTCCCCATACTAAGAATGCAGGCTGCTGTTTTCAAGACATCACTGGGATAGGGAAGAAGAAAGGGCAAGTAAGAATGGTGTGCAGCTTTCCTGCCGTTTTAAGTTGTCTTTTTCTTGATTCAGTGTTTGCTGAGTTGCTATAAATCTATATTTTCTGGCATTATGACAAAGCTGATTCTGACAGTTTTTGTGAGATTTTTCAGTGATCAGTGGCAGGATGGGCTGTTGGAGCTACCTGCGCTGCCATTTTTGCTGATGTTACTAAAGAAAGATTTTCAAAAATTATCTTTTGTGGTATGTTACTTTAATGAGTAGAGTCCAATAAATTATATTAATGTTTATGAAAATTGTTAACAGGATGGAATCCGACGTGGTAGACCCAGAGCAGATACTGTCCGAGATTTAATAAATGAAGGGGAGCATTCATCCAGCAGAATCCGTTGTAACATCTGTAATAGAGTGTTCCCACGGGAGAAATCGCTCCAGGCTCACAAGAGGACTCATACAGGTAAGTTAAGCAAATTTTAGAGAATGCCAAAAGTAATACTTAACTGAAAGCTGATTTGATATTTGGGTCTATAAATTAATTTTCAGTTGCCTTATATTTCCTATGTTACCACTATTTGTTGTGGAGTTTTCAAAAATAGGCGCTGTGTAGTCATTTTCTCTTTGGTGGGGAGTGGTGGTTTTATGAACACTGGTTCTTTGTGATTTCTAAGGTTACCATGGTAAATAGTCTATATGTCATAGTCACATTATTGCCAAATTTTGTTCTACCCTCTACTTACCTGAATTTTACTTGATACACTCTTAAGTTATCTGTATAACTATTAAAATTCACTTGTAGGCCAAATACTAAAACGGCAACTGTCAAGTTTTTAGTAGAATTCCCAGAGTCCTCAGGTGTTGGCATGTAGGACCAAACCATTAAACCCACAGTGAACCATGATCTTTCAGAATTAAATGTACTGTAGATAGCTATCCCAAGATTATTATACATTTTTATGTATATGTAGAAATTATATTTGCATTTTATATACCATATAGAGAGCCAAAAAAATAACTTACATAGGGCCCTTGTTCTCTCTATAAAGTTGGCATCTAATGATTACAGATGAGGAAACTGAGGTACCAAAAAAACAATTACCACTGGCTCTCAATCCCTCACACCCTGAAGTCTAGAGCTCCCTGCCCACTGCAGTTCCACTAGCACATGTGACTCCTGAGCACTTGAAATGTGGGTAATGCAAACTGAGATGGGCAGGAATGTAAAATATACTTATTTCATACTATCTTGATTTTTACTATTGTTTATATATTGAAATGGCAATATTTTAGATAAATTGAGTTGAATAAAATTAATTTCAGGTATTTCTTTTTAATTTTTTCTAATGTGGCTTCTATAAGTGGTTCACATTGTATTTTCATGGGCAGTACTGGTTTAGAACTTGGGCCTTTAGCCCTCAATCCCCTGTTTTTTCCCCTGTGTTTAGGTGATCACCTGTTTTCCATTTTTTTCTTATTTTTGGTTTTTGAAAAGATACATTTTAATGATATGATGGAATATAGTTCTTTTAGTTAAATCTCTGAAAAGGGGTAATGTTTTAATTTTGAATTATTATAAACTAAGGTAGCTAGAGGTTTTGACTTTAGATACCATTAGTAAAATGATTATTTAATGAAATATTCTAATTTTGAGAATTTTTGTATTTTTTTTCAATCTAAATATTCTGAAATACTCCCCAAATAACTGGTTCACAGGCCATAGAGTGCTTGTTGCCTGTGTAGGTAAGAATCAAGACCATGTGGCATATTGAAGAGAGCCTTGAATCCCAGTCCTGATCTCTGCTGACCCACTGTGTGTCACATGATACCCCACACCTCAGCCTGTGATGCTGTGTACAGGGAGCTGAACCCAAGATCCCTAAGGGATGGTTAAACTCTAATAGTATATACTTTGTAAAAAGCTTTTCTCTTACTATTTTAAATAATCCCCCTATATCCTTGTGTTCAACTATCAAAACCATTATTGTTCTTTGAGTCATATTGGAAAAACCAGTGTAATTGTTGATTAAAGAATGTTTTTCAAGAAATAATAAGTTTAATTATGATTGAACAACCTTTTTGAGCACTTTGAGCTTAGTGCTGTATTGTCAATAGGAATTTAAATGGAGTATAAGACACTATGAGTCTTTATAGAAGGAGACTATCATGATGCATAGACAACATGCGAGGCTAAGTTAATGAAGGTATACAAAGTTCAATTATTTGGAAGTAGGAAGAGTTTCGCTGAGGGCCTACAGGATTGGGAAGATACAGATGGGCAGAGAAGATAGGATCGTCAAGGATTAGAACAAGACGAGAAACTGCCTCCTGGCTGGGGTGACTCTTGGGGAGTAAGGATAAACCCAACCCTCCAACCCAGTAGCTAATAAAAGATTGGTGAGATTTGCATATAGTTCAGATATTAGGGGACCATTTAAAAGTCAGCAGATGAGTTTTGTTGTCTGAGGATTGTAATAGTATTTGGGGTGGTTTAGGGGCTAGTTTTTTTTTTTTTTTTTTTTTTGCAGGGGTGGGCTAGACAAAATCAGAGTTCTATGCCAGGTTCTTGGGAAGTGCTGTGTAGGGGGAGAGACGAGAGGCCAGCTAGGAGGCTGTTGGAGGCTTTGTTCTAGTAGGAGGAGCTGCCAGTCTGACCAGGAGAAGCTGCAGTAGGAAAGCATGAGTGGGGACACTGAAGAATCAGCAAGAGCTAGTGGTTTGGAGCATGGGGGATAAAAAGTATGGGGTGAGCTGAAGATGAGAACTTCAAGGACTTGAGCCTGAGTACCTAAACGCTCAAGGCCTAAGAGAATATTGTGATCCCCAGTGGATAGCTGCTGGACTTCATCCAAGTGCTGCCATTAGCATGTCCACTTGCTGCTCTGAAGGGCCTGTGACGTGTTTTATTGTTGTTTGGAGTCATGACCTATACAGAGGTTGATTCTCTCCCTACCCCCTTCCTCTTCTTGCCTTACTGTCTCAGACATAATATATGCCATCTATCTACTTAGGTGAGAGACCCTATCTGTGTGACTATCCAGACTGTGGAAAAGCCTTTGTTCAAAGTGGGCAGCTCAAAACACATCAGCGTCTTCACACCGGAGAGAAACCATTTGTTTGTTCAGAAAATGGTACGGTGTTAGAAGTTAAATTTATGGGATAACTAGTTGTGAGTTAACAGTTAAAATATCTTTCACTTGAATTTTGGGGGGGATAGACTTTTGTTATAAATTTTATGTAACATCATAAGCTTTCTTCCTTGTTAATTGTGATCGATGCTGAATTTCTTAGAAATAATTTATTTTTAAATACAGTATTCTTTTTAGATGCAAACTTTGGAGGACAATTAAAACACTATATCCAGTTGTAGGCAGTAGAAAAATCTCTATAAAAGTAAATACAGTTTTTATAGTAAGCTTTTATGTAGGTTTTAAACTATTAAACTGAAATAAGCATATTGTCTTTTCTTAAGTGATTTTCCTCCTCTCTTATCATAATTTCTAAAGATGTTTTTCTTATGTACATTTTCACCTACTTAATAGTATATTTGAAATTCATAAGCTGGTTGTGGTGGGATATAGTCCTTAGCTACTCAAGAGACTGAGGTGGAAGATTTCTTGAGCCCAGGAGTTTGAGGTTATAGTGAGCTGTGATGGGCAGTGCACTCCAGCCTGGGCAACACAGCAAGACCCTGTCTCTGAAAAAAAAGAAAAAGAAAACAAAGAAATTCAGTATAACTCTGTGCCATTGCTCTGTAGTTTTCTTGATTATTACAGATGTTACAAATATCTACAGACTTCTTCATTTAGTGAATTTGCTTAAGCGTATACACAATGGTTACTTCAATGTTGGATATTGAATATTTAATTTGTTTTTAAAATTTTCTTGTTACCAATAAAGCTGAGGGGAATGTTTTGCACGTATAGCTCTGTTCATCTTTTCTGATGTTTCCTTATGATAGATTCCAAGAATGGAATTCCCAGGTCAGAGGTTTTGAACGATTTTATGACTTGTGCTAATGAATCACTTCCCCGTGGGGTTGGACACACTTACATGGCCATGACCAAGATGTGACAAAACCATCATGTTGTTCCCCTCACTAGCATTAATAAGATTGTGCTTAAGCTCGTTTGGTTGTTTCTCTTCCAAGTTGTAGAAGGCTAAATCTCACCATCTTAATTTAGTTTTCTTGGGTGCCAAGGAAACTGAACATTTTCCCTGTGCTCTTTGTTGGGTGTCCAGATTCTGACAAGTGTTTCTCTCTTCATGTTTTGAAGGCTGCCTGAGCAGATTTACCCATGCAAACCGCCACTGTCCCAAGCACCCTTATGCCAGGCTGAAGAGGGAGGAGCCTACGGACACACTCAGCAAGCATCAGGCTGCGGACAACAAGGCTGCCGCCGAGTGGTTGGCAAAGTAAGGCACTCTGTTTAGTCCACTGTGAGGATACCTGTCGAGGGCTTGGGTTTGTGTTAGGGACTTGCGCAGTTCTCTCATCTTAAGTAGGTTGCATTTATACACATTTTATAAAATAATTCCAGTGGCCCCTTATTTCCTACAGAATTGTTACAAGTGGTATTAGCATCTGTGTGTGATAGAAAACTTCAATATGATGATTAGCCTGAGTGCCTAGACCACTGTTTATTTTAAAGAGAATTAAACATTTGTATTTTTTTGTGTGAATTATCAGTTGGCTGCATAATAGAGTAAGGATGGTAGTCTTAAGTTTTTGAGTAAACTGTGTTATAGATGTTAGTGACTTTGTCATATTTTGTGGTTTTAATGTTTTATCTAGTTAACTGTATCAGAAGTTACCATCTCTGGCCAGGTGTAGTGGCTCACGCCTGTAATCCTAACACTCTGGGAGGCTGAGGCAGGAGGATTGCTTGAGGTCAGGGGTTTGAGACCAGCCTGAGCAAGAGCGAGACCCTGTCTCTACTAAAAATAGAAAAATTAGCTGGGCGTGGTGGTATGGGCCTCTAGTCCCAGCTACTCGGGAGGCTGAGGCAGGAGGATGGCTAGAGCCCAGGAGTTTGAGGTTGTTGTGAGCTAGGCTGATGCCATGGCACTCTAGCCTGAGCAACAGAGTGAGACTCTGTCTCAAGAGAAAAAAGTTACCATCTCTCTGTGGATAGGATAAATAGGTTTCTAATGACTTTTTCCTTCTATTTCCATATAGAAATATGGAAATATGGTCTATGTGATCTTTAAGGCAGTGATAGTTTAATGGCAGAAACACATTATTCAAAAGGTGAGTATGAGATCTGGGACTGCCAGTTTTTGATTATAGAAACCAAGTCTCTTCTTTGAACTCAGGTTTTGATTATAGAAACCAAGTCTCTTCTTTGAACTCGGGTTTTTTCCTCTGTAAGTAAGAAATATATGTGACATCACTTTATAACTTTATAAACTGAAACACATAAAAGTAATACTGTGGTACAGAACTTTTTAAAAGAAAAGTAAACATTTGGGAATTTGATGTCTACTATATAACTAATGTGTATGCATTTCACATAGGTATTGGGAAATGAGAGAGCAGCGTACCCCCACCTTAAAAGGCAAGCTTGTACAGAAGGCCGACCAGGAGCAGCAAGACCCCCTGGAGTACCTTCAGTCTGACGAAGAGGATGACGAGAAGAGTGGGGCCCAGCGCCGGCTGCAGGAGCAGCGGGAGCGCCTGCACGGAGCCCTCGCTCTCATAGAGCTCGCCAACCTGACAGGGGCGCCACTCCGACAGTAGCCTGGACGCTGACTCTTCCACTGTACAAAAGTACTGCCCGGCATACTTAAAAAGTAGATCCTTGGGCATAAGCTAAGCACCTTATTTGCTTACCATAGGCTGCTATTCTGTAGAAATTAATGAAGAATGTTATTGCCCCAGAATATGGGGTGAGAAAGAAATGCACTTTTTTTATATAGGGACGGATTTAATGTTTGATGTAAAGTTTTAACTATTTGTAAATATGGACTGCAGAGTACAGGGTAGAAAACTACATATTGTGGGAAGGTAGATTTTGCAAGCTTAATGCATTCATTGGAAGTAGTTCTCACAGGAAGCACTTTCTGAATAAGACACTTGTGTGAAAAACAGAATGGTACAAATAGCCAAAGAAGGTTGAAATAGATTATTTATAAGATCATTTTTAACAATGTATATTAGTATGTTTAACAATACTGTAAACACTGAAGCAAGCAAGAAAGTATAAGATGTGTATAAGGTAGATATTTTTAAATTGCAAAATAGTGTGCCCACTAAGACTAGAGAAATGGGAAGCTGACTATTTTGGAAGATGTTCTAAGTTATGGATTTGGAAGAAAAAAGATATTTCAGGATCTTGGTAAGATGCACAATAGTTCAGAATTTTCAAAATTGGAGTAAAATCAGTCTTATTCTATCTTTCTGGGGCTTAAAACTTACTATAATGTTTAAGTTTGAAAAGCACTTGTCATCCCTAGCATGTAAACTTGGGAACTTTTGCACATTTCATATTTCTCATTTGCTGAAGTTGAGTGATTAATCTTGCAAAGTCTAGGTAACATGGTAATTGGTGATTTTTTTAATATATTATGGGCCCTGTAATGAGATTTGACAACTTGGATTTTTATTAATAAAAGGGACATCTACAGGGTTGTTTTGTAGTGAAATGTTTTAGATCTTTTGTTAGCAAACACTAAATTGTACTGCTTATTTAGAATTATTAGCAAATGGAAGCCTCCATATTTATATTTTCAGTGCATAAAGCCACCTTCTTGCTTTACTTCGAATAACATGCCAAGCTATTTTGTGTTCACTAAATTTAGCTATCAGTTAAACACTGCGGAAAATATTAGCTACTCAAATAAGTAGGCTTCTGAAATAGTTTTAACTGCAAGTGTGTTAACTTGTGTGGTGGTTTTAAGCCATTTTTCCAAATAGATGAAGTTATCAAACACCACTTTATGTACTGAAGCAGGAACAGAAAAATCAAGAGCTGAGCAGACCACCTCCTTTATGTAGGCAAAAACGTCTGTCATTTTGGCTTTTGTTATAAGCAGAACTCAATGACATGCATAGCATGGTCATTTATAGATTGCTTAATTGGAGTAAAACTCAGACTACTAGAGGGAAATATGGACTCTTCAGATTTTTGAGTTGAAGTGGAATCGTACAGATGTAGTTTAAACATTATCTAGAATGTAGGCTTCTTTATCCAAAAATCCTAATGTGTTGCAGTACACAGATATATGTATAAAATATGTAGCCATGGGGAAGCGGAGGTATGTAAATGTCTTGAAGAGGAGCAAAAATATGAAAGAAGATATGATAGTTACAAATAATGTGTATGATGAGGACATACTTTAAAAATGTGATTCCTCTGTACAATAAATCACAAACCTTTAGGGGTTTTTTTATAAGAGAATTTATATTTGTAATGGTCTAAGAATTTTGTTTGTAATCTGGTATATAGAATTTTAACTTGGAGCACTTATAAGCCTGGTAAGACAGACTATAGCATCTGAATTTTCTTGGTTTCGGTTTCAACATTTCTTATAGAATTTTTTTCTCTCAAATACGATTTAAATGATCTAAAAGGCAATACTCATCAGTCTTGGGAAATTTAAAATTTGATAAACTTAACTGAAGAAGGAAAGATAGTATGAATTTTAAAAATACAAATATTTGCCAGTTTACAGATGATAAAATTTAAGGCCCTAAAGAGTAAGGGTTTGTTTTTGTTTGTTTGTTTCTCCAGTCAGCTTTTGTCAACTCTAATAGTTATGTTCACAAATATTTTTTATTTGCTTAATTGGAACAGTTTAAGAAATTATTATAACTATTTACTATAGAAACATTTAAAATGTTCTTTTTTGATATAAGCTATATACTTGGACAAAATACATTCGTATCTAAAATTGGAGGTGTGTTAGGACTGCTTTTTGTTTTAAAAAATGTGGTTTACATTCAAATTTTTGAAGTGTTTTATGCTTCATATGGCTAAGTTGTAGTTTGGCAAAGTTAACAGCATAAGAATAAACGTGCTGTCATTTTTAAAGATGCTTTGAATAAAAATTTATTTTAATTTAAAGTACACGGTCATTCTTCAAGACTTTATAATTTGTTTCCCCATCAGAAATATAATAGCTATGCTATAACTTCTAAAAGTGACATCACCTATAGCCCTGCATTCATCCATCAATATTATTTCAGTGCATTTTATAATTCATTCCAGGCTCATCTCAGGCATCTCTTTTGCATAGTTGCAATCATAGCGTGGATTATTTTTTATTACTTTAAAATATGGCCTTTTAGATTATAGATATTTTACTTTCTCATCTGGCTCATTATTACAGTGATACTGATGTAGATAAGTACTAGACTATTGCCAGCCATATCCCAGGCCTTAAATTAGGGTAATAAAGAACTAGGATTTCATTTCACTTATATTCAAGATGGGTTAAATCTTTCTAACTTTCTGTAGTTTCTGAATAAATCTCATTCTCCCTTTACCTTGTTGGCTCGCTCCTGAATTCTTTCTTGCACAAAGCCAAGGACCCACTTGGACTTCAAGTGGCTCCCAGCATTGGGAGTCACTTTCCTGTGTCACATCCCCCATCTCCTGGCGTGGCTCGCCCAAGTCTCAGCTCCAATGTCACCTCTTCAGTGAGGCTTCACTGATCACACCACCTAAAACTGCAAACTGGCTCCCACTCCCACACTCCCCAATACCTTTTCCTGCCTTATTTTTTTTCTCCTGAATGCTGGCCACATCTGACACAAATGTTACTAGTTTATGTATTTGGTCCACTAGGATGTAAGCTCCATGAGGTTGGGGGTTTTGATCTGCTCTGTTCACTTCTGTTTACCACTTGAAAGAAACAAACAACATGGATGAGTTGCAAAAATAATAAACGGAGCAAACAATGCCTTCAGGCCGGCGTGGTGGCTCATGCTTGTAATCCTAGCACTCTGGGAGGCCAAGGTGGGAGGACTGCTTGAGGTCAGGAGCTCAAGACCAGCCTGAGCAAGAGTGAGACTCGGTCTCTACCAAAAATAGAAGGCATGCCCTTGTAGTCCCAGCTACTGGGAGGCTGAGGCAGGAGGATCGCTTGAGCCCAGGAGTTAGAGGTTGCGGGGAGCTATGATTATGCCACCGCAGTCCAGCCGGGGGCGACGGAGTGAGACTCTTTAAAAAAACGCCTTAAGAGTACATTAGAAATTCTAGAAAATACAAACCTAACCTACAGTAATAGACATCAACGAGATGGGGGAGCTTGACTTCAATGGGGCGCAATGGGAACTTTTTGCGAGTGATGGGAATGTTCTATGTTCTGAGTGGTTACTCGGCTGGATGCATTTGTCGACTATCTCAAACCGTGAGCTCGTAAAATGCGTGCATTCTGCTGTATGTAAGTTATACGTCAAACAAAAAACTATTGCAGAGCGGGGGGGAAAAAAGGCAAAAGCAACCGTAAGACGTCCTGCAGTGTTTCTCCCCTAGCGAGCCGTCTGGAAGAAGGTGGGGCTTTTCGGGTCTCCCGGACGCGTTCCTGGTCCCCCTTCCGGCAGAGGCGGAGGGCGGCGGCCGCACCCAGGGGGAAGTCCCGGCGGGGGCTGGGCCGTGCGCCCGGCTCCTCCCGGTCCCGCCGCGCCCCTTCCCGGCCGGCCGTGGGGCTGGGCCCGAGCGGGACATGACGGCCGGCGGCGGGGACGCGGGCGCGGGCGGGGGGCCGCTGCCGTCCCGGGCGGCCGGGCTGCTGTCGGCGCTCTCCTACGGGACCTGCTCCTTCCTCGTCGTGCTGGTCAACAAGGCGCTGCTGAGCACCTACGGGTGAGGCGGGCCGGGGCCGGCGGGTGGGGCCGGCGGCACGGGACTCTCCGCTCTGCGCGCCGACCCGGCTTTCGCAGGGGGCCTCCCGGACCTTCGCAGCTTCCTGCACACGAAGCCACGACCTGGCAAAGTCCATCGCCTCTGTGTGCTGAGCCCCGGCACAATTGCACCCTACTGACCGCCGCGGCTGTGCCCCTAGAACTACGGCCAAACGCTTTCGTGCACACCAGTGAGCTGCAGAGAGTGATCCAAATGTGTGTTGCAAAGCGAACAGTTAGTTCTCTATGCAAATCTAGATGTTCAACGCTCAGACCAGTCCTGAGCTGTAAGCCTGTTTGTATTGACTGACCATGCATCCCCAAATTACCAGCACGTTCGGGGAAAACAGTTAGAAGTTCACATGATGTGCTTTTTGGGAGTAGTGTGAAGTAAACCAGCAAATTCGTGCTTCCTTGAACTTAGTTGTAAAGACTAGAACATCCTGTTTCATTCTGCTGGTGTTGTGGCCGCACTGAAAGAACTGTGGCTTTAGACCCGGCTCCACCGGTTAATAGCTCTGTCTCTTGTGGCCAGTCCTATAGTCAGACTTTTTTTTTTTCAAATGTAAACGGATAATTACAACCCAGTTAATTACCTTCCAGGGCTTTGCAGGAGCTGTCATAAATGAGGGCTCTTTGTAAACTATACTTACTGTGCTGCAAAAATGTAACATGGAAATTTTAGAACCCAAAGAGACCTAAGAGAGTATCTCCAGCTTTGTTATTTTATGTCTGAGAAAACTGAAACCCACGTGAACTCACTGGGTTACACCCCCAACGGACACCAGGGAAGCAGCTGTGAAAAGCACAAAGCCCCTGCTCCACTGTTTCGGAGTCAGTGGTGGAGACAGAAAATAAACAAGTAGGTTCATGAATAAACAAGGAAGTTTCAGATGTGATCTGAGAGTGCCTGGGGTGGGGCATTCCAGACAGAAGGCAGCAGCACGTGTGACATGTGGAAATGGGCACCAGCTTGGTCTGCTGAAGGAACAGAAAGAGGTCACTGTGGCTGGACCTGAGTGAGAAAGCACTGTAGGGAAGTAGGTGGGGAAGGCAGGAATCAGAACCTTCTTTCATTCAATAGTATTTACCTGTGATATGCCAGGCACTGTTCCAGGCACTTGGGAAACTGAAGTGAACAGAGCAGATCAAAATCCCCAACCTCATGGAGCTTACATTCTAATGGACCAAATACATAAACTAGTAACATTTGTGTCAGATGTGGCCAGCATTCCGAAGAAAAAAATAAGGCAGGAAAGGGTATTGGGGAGTGTGGGAGTGGGAGAGAGTTTGCAGTTTTAGGTGGTGTATCAGTGAAGCCTCACTGAAGAGGTGACATTTAAGCTGAGACTTGGGCGAGCCACGCCAGGAGACGGGGGATGTGACACAGGACAGAGACTCCCAATGCTGGGAGCCACTTGAAGTCCAAGTGGGTCCTTGGCTTTGTGCAAGAAAGAATTCAGGAGCGAGCCAACCAGAGAAAGGGAAAGTGAGATTATTCAGAAACTATACAAAGTTGGACCGTCTACTCCACAGACAGAGCAGAGGCAGGTTCTCCCTGTAGCAGAGAACCGGCCCCCTGCAGAGGAGGACCAGCCTCCCTTCCTGTTGTCTATTTAAGCAAAGGGCTAAACCAGGGTAGGAATATTCATAGAAGGAGTGGTTTTTCTCTTGGTTCTAACTGGTTGGAACTTGACCTGCTTTTGTCTTGTTTTGATCAGAGCAGTTAGAAACTTTGCTTTGAGACTTCCTGACTCAGTAACGCGATGCTGCAGCGATGCCACACCCAAAGCAATACCTGCCAGTTCCCTGCTTCAGATGGACGTTCCAGGCATGCAAGGATGGAGAGTTTGGGTGGGAACGGGACTGAGTGGGATCTGAGAGTAACTAGACTGTGTAGGACCTGGGAGGCCACTGTGAGGGCTCTGGTGTCAGGTCTGAGTGAGATGGGGGCCGGGGGAAGTGTCAAGCAGGGGAGTGACAGGATCTAAATCACTCTGGCTGCTGTGTTGAGAGCAGGTATTGGGGGACCAAGGTGGAAGCAGGGACACTGTGGATAAATAGTTTTAGTTTTAGTCTAAATGCAATTGGAAGTCCCTTGGAAGCTTTTAGTGTGGGAGCGACCTGACATAATTTGAGTGATTAAAAAGATTTCTTTGGTGGGTGGGTAGAGAACTGACGGTACTAGCAGCCGGGTGAGGGGCCAGGAAGCCATTGCGGTGCTCTAGGTCTAGGCTTGGATTGGGTGGGCCGTGGCAGCAGAGGTGAAAGAAAGGGATGGATTTGGGATATTTTTTGGTGATCCTATGGCTCTTGATATTCTTTATAAGGTCTCTACCAGTGTGTTGCAACATGTTGCTTGGTGTCTATAGGAAACACAAAGCTTGCCTCAAAGAAAGGAACAAGTACATACTGTTCCTAAACCTGGATCATTTAACACATACAATGCAAGCTAATGAAAAAAGAAAAGAAAACAAACACCTACAATAAAAAACAAGAGACTGCTATTAATGAGCTTGTCTGGGAGTGGCCGGTGCCTATGTCAGATGCAGGTTGAAGATAAGTCTTCACTTTGTGCTCTAGAGTGAGTGAGGTGCCAACTGGCCACAGCAGTCAGTGCCTCTGAAAACACGTTCTCTGGTTGGAAGCAAGTGCCGGTAAACACTGGCCAATGGTTTGAAGGTGAAGGGCAGTGTCCAACCAGAAAAAATTAATATATGAGACGTCATATACTCTAACCTTTCCCTCTTTAAAATTTTGAGTTCCATTTTGAAGGAAAAAATGAAGTTTTTGCTTTAGGAAGGCACAAACCCTTATACACCTTGTAAGTAAACATTCCACATTTCTGCAACATATTAATAATATATTACACAATTGGAGAACCGTGTTCAAATAATATTGTTCATTCTCTCCTCTCAAAATGCTTTAGGCACAAATTTTTGAGGGGAGGAAGGTTGGGTGATGTGGTTACACCAATAAACCCTAGAAATCTGATCTAAGCATTAGCTGTTTGAGGACAGAATGTTGTGTTGTCGGATAAAGAAAGGACCTTTGGTAATTACCTAAGTCACAGGGTCATGGGAGTATAGCTGGGGGATGTTTTTCTTTCTTCCATTTTAGGCAGATTGTTTCTGGCTGGAGTACAAACTGGTGGCTGGTCTTAGTTATTTGTTAGTTTTAGTTTATTGTAATGCCAGATTCACCTGGAACAGAGAGGCCTTTGAAGAATGTGAACTGTGAGACCTGTTGGCGTTAGAGGGGCAGGCGAGGTCATCTAGGAGTTTGTGGCTAGTTGGTCGCACTCTCGGTCTTTCAGGATCAGATTCATGAGGGCTGTGCAGGTGCTCAAGATTTGGGGTTTTTTTTTTTCCATTTTAATGTAATTATGACATGAAAGAATTTACTAATGATGTTTAATAAAAACATCAACCTTAGCTGTACTCAGTTCAACAAATATTTGCACAGGATTTGCTGTGTGCATTTGCTTCATTATATATTGCTGGACTTTGAGATCTTTTAACCCACTGGTTTCCAAACGTGCCTGGTAGTCTGGTAGTAATCACATGGAGAGTTTTTATAAAAGCTGCTGAATCAGAGTCTTCATTGGTGGGAACTGAAAGTCTATATTCAAAAAAAAACCCTAACTCCTAATTTTCTCTTATTTTAATGAAACCCTGGCTCTTTCCCGGCTCTGCTCCCTCATTCCCCTGAGCTGGGGCTGGATCTTCTTCCCCACCTCCTACTCGCCTTGGCCAGGAGGTGGGCTTGGGTCTCTTAGCTCCCTACCGCTCATGCTCTGTTGAGCCTGGCTTTACCATCCTTTGTGTCCCCTCTGCGATGGCTCCTGGTGATTGATTTAGTGAAGTCAGTCTTCCCCTCCACCTGGACTCGGGTTAGCCTTCTAGTGACTTTAGGCCCTGCACACTGACACAGTCTGGTCTCGTCTCCAACAAACTCTCCGGCGCTCCGCTTCCCACAGCTGCTCCCGGGACCCCGTCCTCACAAGTAAACATGCCTCTCTGTTAACGGGAAAAAAAACCCCAAACTCTGCAAAATAATTTAAAGAGGTTTATGCTGAGTGTGTGTGACTGCAGCCCAGAGCACATGTTTTCAAGAGGTTCTGAGAAAACGTGCCCACAGGAGCCAGGTTACAGATTGGTTTTATACATTCATGGAAAGAGGGATTACACGTAAGATCGTGAGTTAATACACAGAAGGCATACACTGGTTTGGCCCAAAAAGGCAGGATATCTCAAAGAGGGGGGAGACTTACAGGTTATAGGTGGGTTTAAAGATTCTTTGATTTGTGATTGGTTAAAGAAATGAAGCTTTATCTAAGGCTTGGAATGTTTTAAGGATGTCTGTTAATCAGAGACAAGCCATGACACATACACTTAGACTCAAGTGATCTGTTAAGTAAAGTGACGACCTGCAGGTGTGGTCTAAGTTTTGTCTTGCATGGCCTTAGGCCCGTTAATGAATTAGTACCTTATTTTTTACAAAGAATAACTCTAACAAAACGGAGGGGGCATGAGGAGGGGTGTCTGACCTCCCTTCTCTTCATGGCCAGCAACTCAGCTTTAAGGTTTCTCTGGGCTCCCCTTGGCCAAGAGGGGGTCCATTTCTCAGTTAGCTGGGGGGCTTAAGATTTTGTTTTAGTTCACAGCTCTAAGACCTCCACTGCAGGATATCCACTCCCTGACCTCGCGGGGCCTCCTCCTCACTTACTCCTTGCTGGATCTGTCCCTCTGGGCATCGCTTCTCTGCTCGGCCTGCGGAGAGGGCCTCTTGGGCGACACAGGAGCCTCCTTTCCCTCTCTCGCCTGGGCTTGCGCTTGTCATCTGCTCGCTCCCTTCAGCACTTGAGCAGCTCTGAGTGTCCTGGGTGGAAAAACCACATCTGGGCTGGCTGGTGTGACTTTCAGCTGATGATCAGGAACCTCTTGGGGCCCTCCTTACTATCTGCTGGTTGCTTTCTTTGTCTGCAATGAATCTTTCACACTTTCTCCTTCATTGGAAGGCCTCCCTTGTCTCCTTCCTCCCTTCTCCTCTGATCCTTGATTGAGAAAATAGAAACCATCAAATGAGGGCCCCTCCACGCCCTCTGGCTCAAATGGAGAGAGCATTTTCTCCCTGTGGCAGGTCAAGCTTTCTGCGTGGCTCTGCACGCCCACTCCTCTGCCTCCGTCCTTCCCTGCCTCTCTTCTGGTCTCAGTGGCCTCTCTTTCTAGCAGCACAAAAGCATTCTCAAGCAAACAAAACCTCACTCTTGATCCCACATATATTCCATTTCTCTGCGTCTTTCAGAGCATCTACCTACAATAATGAAAAAGGTCAGAATCTAGTTTAAAGAGAGTCTGTCCAAACACAAAGGTTGAGGACTGTAGCCTGGGGCACACTTCCAAGTCACCTTGGCGAGTGCTGTGGAGAACACAAGAGAGGCTCCAGTTTTTAAAGAATAAAAGGACAAATCAGGAGGGGGAGCGGTTACAAAAGTTGTCAGGAATTCTCGTTGGTTTACAGAGAAGACGGCTGGTGGTTGACTATCCACTGCTGGACTGTAGGGTGTGTGGCATTTTATGGGTACTTTGGCATTAGTCTGGAGCCCCAGTAGCAAGTGGCTTCAAGAGGTAATTATTTAGCTCAGGGGGGAGTGACCTGACTGCTGTTTCATTCCATTGCCTCTCTGGGCCTGATAATTTAAAGGGGCTCACATTCCTCAGGTAGAAAATTCTTTTTTTCTTTTTTTTCCCCATAATCTTAATTGTCCCAAAGATGTTTTTATGGTTGTTTTTAACACTTGAATCAACACCCAGTCAAGGATTATGCAGTGCATATTGTATGTCTTTTTGGTTTATTTTAATCTAGAAAAGTCCCCCATCCCACCCACCCCGCCCTGATACTGACTTTTTGAAACACCTGGGTCATTTGTTTTGTAAATGTCACATATTGTGACATTGTCTGATTTATTTTATGAAGTCTCAATTCACTTATTTTTCTCTGTCCTCTAACTGAAAGTTACACTGAAAAGCTTGATTTCATTCAGTTTAAACCCTTCTGGCAAGGCTACTTAAGAGCTGACCCTGTAAACTTGGTTGTATCGCGTCCTGTGGGGGTCGTCGCACGGCTCGTCACGCTGGCTGCGTTGGAAGGCTTAGGTGGGGATGCAATAGCATGTGTGTATGAAATTCAGTTTTAACTGAGGTGAATGGAGAAAAGAGAAATTGAAGTTCAACTCAAAGAATTGTTGACTTTCAAATATATGTTTCTTCATACAATGGTTATTATTTCTTAAAAATCCCTCTAAGATTGAAAGGTGGTGAAAAATATTAAGAAGTTTAAGTCATTGTGTTTATTTTAAACCATGTTTCAATTTTTGATGACATGTATGACCTCCCTGCTATGAAAGATGAAACCGAGTTTAGCTCCTTCCCGCTCTTCTGCCCTCCATATCTTGTTTTATAATGTAGCACACAGTAATTATAATCCCGTCCTTGCTTGAATCTGTTCTGCATTTAAATGGATATAGTAGTCATCAATAGTTCTCTTGCCACAGTGTTTCCATTGCCAAGTTCATTATTTTGATTTGACTTTTCATTGGTGGCATTCCATTGTCAGTTTTTTTTTTTAATGGAAAATTCCTTGCTACTATTAATATATGAATTGTGTTGAGAATTCTTTGACAGATTTTTCTGTAGCACCTCATGCTTTTAGATCTGAAGATTCAGTTTATTTTTCTCCCTTATGTTAGGGAAACTAATTTCTCTTTTATCTTTGAATCATCTTTCTTTCCTTCTCTTCTCTCCTTCCTTCCTTCCTTCCTTCCTTCTATCCCTCTATCCTTTTCTTTCTTTTCTTTCCTGTCCTTTTTTCTTTCTTTAAATAAAAATTTTAAACTGTACGGCGGTGGTTCACTAAGTTGCCCAGGCTGGTTTCGAACTCCGAACTCGTGGCCTCAAGTGATCCTCTGGCCTTGGCCTTCCAAAATGCTGGGATTACAGGTATGAGCCACTGCACTGGCCCATCTTCTTTGTTTGTTGAGCTGTTTAGTAACTCAATACAGTTATGCAACTTTATTTACGTAATAAAGTTTGATTTAAAGTTATGGGATATATTAATGATTTTCTGTATTCCAGGCACAGTGATTAGTCCTATATGGTGTTGTCTCTCTTCTGTATCTATTTATCTTTCAGACTTTGTCTTTTTTCTCTGCCTGCACTGTGATTACCTCAGGTAGGTGTTGGTAATTCAATTTTCAACAGTGGCCCTTGATTCCTTGATGTTTCTAAAGGTAATTTATTCATGTGGCAGTCCTGTTGTTTTGGTCCTCAATTTGTGTTTTCTTAGATTTGTATGCTCATCTCCATTGACTGTTTTATCAACTCGATTTTGAACTCTTGTCTTGTTGGTGTCTTGTTCTTCCTAAGGTGTTCTGTAGCCTTTTAGAGTTTCTTCTCTTCCGTGCATTAAGTTTTCTTCTAGGCCAGGCTCTTTGTCTTGTCTTCTGTAAGCCTTTTTTGTCGTTGTTACTGTTTTACTGTTTGTTTACATTGTTGTCTTGTTACTTTGCTTAATGGTGCAGATTTTATTCCCTGAGACGTGTGGGAAGTGCGTTGGGAGCTCTCTTCCCCAGTACACTTGGGGGAAGCAGGATTAGGCAGAGGGAGAAGTCGGGCTGTAATATAGTCACGGTAAAGGCCTGGTCCCAGGGACTGGAACTGGCATGGCTCTGCAGAGTTTTGTCCTGGATTGGGGTGGGGCCCCTGGCCTCTATACCCCTTTATGGACCAGCAGTTGGACTGCAGACTTCTGTGGGGAAGTGGATGTGCTACTGTCAGGCAGTTTCTTCAGCGGAGGACCCAGCTGGGGAATGAGTCCTTCCGTCTGGAAGGGCATGTATAGGTGGCACAACCCAGGGAATCCACTAGAGTTAATTTTATTCTCATGATGGTACTATCCAGCCGTTCATTCTGTTTTCTCTGATGAGGTAGTTTTGCTCTTTATTCTCTTCTCTGTACCCTATCCGGGACAGGTGTGTTTCTGACATACAGATTAAGGACTGAGTTTTTTGATAATATTTAGCCTTTTTAGTAGCATGAGAGAATGGGAGCCAGCGAAGAGTTGAACAGTGGATGAGCAAGTGGAAGTGAGGTGCTGCCTTGTTCAGTGCAACGTAAGGTGGGAGTCAGAATTCCATATCCAAATGACGCAGTGCCACTTGCTGAAAGCCCATCTTTCCCCACTATTCTGCAGTGTCATCATTGTCATCGGTCAAGTGTCCACGTATGTATGTGTCTGCCCTGATCTCGTCCTGTTCCTGTTGGAACTCTGTCCGTGGCAATGCACGGCACACTGCGGTCCTGTCGCACTAGCATTGTGCGACACCACATGGTCTCCTTTATTGTAACTGGGATATGAGTCCTGACATCCGTTAGAGTCATTCCTCCAGCTTTGTGCTTTCTCAAGATTGTCGTGAGTGATTTTTGCTCTTTACCTTTCTGTTCAGTTTTAGGACAGTTTTGTCAGTTCCACAAATTATGTGCTGGTATCACTTTGAGGACAATGGACCTCACTACACTATTGCGTTTCCAACCCATGGTCTTTATTTAGGTCTGCTTTAGTGTTTTTAATATCAATTTATAATATTCTATATAGAGGTCTTTTTTGTAAATCTTTGATTAGATTTTTTCCTGGGTATATTATTAAAAATAGTGGTATAATGAATCACCATGTAGCCATCACCAGTTTTGAACAACCTTTTTGCATTTGTATCCCTCTCCCGCTCACTCCCACCATCTCCAGATTATTTTGAAGCAAATTAAAAATATATCATCATGTGCATTTCAATGTGGATTCCTAAAAGATAATGGCTCCTTTATTTAAAAAAACACCCGAAACTATTTCATACTAAAAAAGTAATAATGATTCCTTAGTATCATAAAATATCCAGTTAGTGTTACTTGATGTATTTTTTTGGTGCTATTGTAAATGATGTCTTTAAAATTTTCATTTTCTTTGTTTCTTGCTGGTATATAGATATGTAACTGATTTAAAAATATATATTCATCTTGTATTTGGTGACCTTTCTAAAGTCATTTATTAATTTTAGTAATTTATTGCCAGATTATTTTTTCTGCATACACAATCATGTTGTCTATTAATATAATGACAGTCTGTCTCAAGGGACAATAGAAAATTACCAAGTTTAGCAACAATCTGTTGAAAAAATGAAAAAGAAATGAACAAATGAAAAGTGAACAAATTTGCTAAGTTTTCATTGTCTAAGACTTTAATAACTCCTGTCATATATTATATGCTATCTTCAAATTTTTATGTATTTCTAAAGCGATGTGTTATTCTATGTTCTTTATAGTTTCCCCTCACCAATTGTCCTTGGAATTGGACAGGTAAGTGAAAAAGTTAAATTAATCTCTTTAATTAGTCATCAGTGTACATGAGACATTTTAAGTGCTTTTATTTAAGACTGTGGTTTACAAATTTATTAAGCTGGCAGAGGACCAGTGGATCGTAGTACTGTTGGCAGCACAACATAAAATATCGATACGCATTTTATTTCATTCTGTAATTTAGGAACAGTTGTATTTGTGGGAAAAACAACTAACTTTAAGTTTATTAATTGAATTAATTACTCTAAAGCCAGGGGCCACAAGACGCAAAGCCTCCAAGGCCTGGTGGGTGAGGTCCAGGGTAGAAGAGGGAGAATACTTGTCCCACTGAAAGCGTGCACCAGATGCCTAGGTTAAGCCATTGTGCCTGTGGGAAAAGGTTTGGAGAGATGAGATGAGACCCTCCCTGCCCTTATTATCAGAGTTTGGGAGGTTGTTCAAGGGAAAAAAGGAATTTGAATTTTTTTTTTTGAGACACAGTCTCACTCTGTTGCCCGGGCATCAGCCTAGCTGACAGCAGCCTCAAACTTCTGGGCTCAGATGATCCTCCTGCCTCAGCCTCCTGAGTAGCTAGGACTCCAGGCATGAGCCACCTTGCCTGGCTAATTTTTTCTATATATTTTTAGTTGGTCAATTAATTTCCTTCTATTTTTAGTAGAGACATGGTCTCACCCTTGCTCAGGCTGGTTTTGAATTCCTGACCTTGAGAGATCCTCCCGCCTTGGCCTCCCAGAGTGCTAGGATTACAGGTGTGAGCCACCGCACCCGGACAGGGATTTGAATTTTTACATCAAATCTCCAAATTCGTGAATGCTGGCAACTGATGCAGATTTTTACAAAGCTCAGTATGGGCCAAACAAAGCGTGTTTGCAGTTTGCTGCCTGCAGGTTGTGATTTTTTGCTGTCAAGTACAAGGATGAGCTTGGATAAGTTTCAAACTCAGCTCATTTGGCTGTTTCTGAAATTCCCCATTAATATTCATTTGTAGCACTTTTTTTTTTGGTAGTATGCTGCTCGTTTCCAGATAGACAAGCAGTAACAGGCACCAAGGGCTTTTTTGTTTTGATTTTGCTTTAATTTATAGGGAGGAAAGCTTAAAATTATCTGTTTTATTTGCTGTAATTTATAGGGAGGAAAGCTTAAAATTATCTGTTTTATTTGCTTTAATTTATAGGGAGGAAAGCTTAAAATTAACAGAAAATTGTATCTGTTAACTAAATTTTTAATTGTGAGTCTGGAAAAGCCTGTCATTTATATGAATTAACATTATTCTGGCTAAATGTTTTGCTAATAAGTAACTCTTTGGAACATCATTTTAGGAAGAAAAAATTACAACAAGAAACCAATATGTTTCCTTATAATAAAAAAATTATGTTTCCAGTATAAAAATATATAGAAAAAAAGCACTTTTGAAAAAGATCAGTGAGTATATGATAATGGACTCTTTGTAATCCCCAACTCAAATAAATTCACTGTTCTTTAACTCATTGGCTTATACTCAGTTAAGGTAGAGCCTTTCTGATTTGCAATTCGTTGAGGGAAGAGGCCAGTCAGATTTGATTTTAAAAGTCTGAGTTACATTTATTTTAAATGTGTTAGTGTATTTCTTTAATAATTTCTACAAATTATTAAAGCATAAATACAAAGTACAATTGTAATTCAAGTTGGACTTGAGTTGTATAAATCTGCCATAAGGATTAAGTTTGTAAACTCATTCGGAGCAAGGTTTAGGATTATAATCATGTTGAAGGAACTCTTAAATTTTTGCATCCTAATATGGAGAAAATTGAGTAAGTTCTAAAACTTGCCTAGGAAGATGGTATCAATTTTCTTTTTTATTTTGGCCAGGTGTGGTGCTGTAATCCCTGTGCTTTGGGAGGGAGAGATGGGAAGATCACTTGAGGCCAGGAGTTCGAGATTAGCCTGGACAACACAGTGAGAACCTATCTCTACAAAAAAATTAAAAAATTAGCCAGGTGTGGTGGTGTGCGCTTGTAGTCATAGCTACTCAGGAAGCTGAGTTGGGAGGGTGGCTTGATGCCAGGAGTTTGAGGTTACAGTGAGGGTGAGCAGTGATCGTGCCACTGCACTCCAGCCTAGGTGACAGAGCAAGAGCCTGTCTCTAAAAACAGACAAAAAAGTGTGTTTTTGTGTGGAGTTTCTTCTTCTAAAATTGTTCTCCCACCTTTATGGGGGAAGGTGACCATGTGCTTAGGATGTGGAAAGTAAAGTCCAGGATCAGTGTGTGGCCTCACTAACTGTCTTCACTCTAGTCACTGTCAGGGACACAATCCCTTTCTCCCTCTGTCACTGTTCCTAGAGCCCCTTGGGACAATGTGTGTTGTGTGTGACTCCATTTGATGTTATACTTTATACCTATAGTTCTGATGGAATCCATACAATGTCAAGAAAAGCAATTTTAATATTCTAAAATGTAGTTAATTTTTTCTGGAACCTAGAAAATGGTTTCTTTTAAATTTCTTTTTGATGAATCTGTTTTCTTCTGATAATTTCATTGAACCTGAAGCAATCTTTCCAGACATTTTTCCTGAAGTTTCTCTCTCCCCTTTTCTCTAGATGGCAGTCACCGTAATGATACTATATGTGTCCAAGCTAAATAAAATAATTCACTTCCCTGATTTTGATAAGAAAATCCCTGTAAAGGTATGTGATGAAAACTATGTATCGCTGTGATAGAATTACAAATTGGTTTTAGAGTATAGGTCCGTCTCTATACACACTTTACTTCCTGCTTGCCCTGGATAGAAACTTCTCAATAAAGATTGTGTGTCATTCAGTTGGCCATTTACGTAATGCAGCAGTAGTAAAAGTACATGCTTAGCAATTGACATTAAATAAATACTATTCAGAAGCGAAATGACAAAACCGTGAATTAGAGACTGGCAGACGTTTTTGGTAAAGGGCCAGACCATGTCTGCTGCAGCTGTCCAGCTCCACCCCTGTACCGTGAAAGCAGCCCTGTGTGATACATGAGTGAATTGGCGGCGTTGCGTTCCAGTGAAACTTTGTTGACATAAACAAGAGCTAGGCTGGATTTGGCCCTTGGGTCCTAGTTTGCTGGTCCTTGTTTTCAGTTTTCAGTTTTCTTTTGGATTGATAAAAGCTGTAAGTGGAATGAAGAGTGCAATTTTATGTACGTGGAAAGACAGTGTTTTCCATCATGGAGCTAGAAACGTAAACTCTGCCATGCTTTCCTGGGAGTGTAGAATGGAATCAACTTTTATTGAAGAGTTGCTGGGTGCCAGATGTTAGGGCAGACCCTTAATTCTTAGACCGATCCCCTACAGCAGGTGGTGTTAAATGGATTATGACTGCATTTGGGTTTAAATCAGACTGTCAGTTCCTTGAGGGTGAGAACCCCACATGGCTTGTTCACTGCTGTTTCTTTAATGCCTGGAAAAATGCTGGTATCTAGCACTGGATTACTTATCAGACAGACCAAATAAGCACATGTTTACAGCATTAATATTCAGGGATACCCACAAAAATAAAATGTTGATGTATATGAAAAATACCAACCTAATCATTATGGGAGAAAATCAGAATATTGCTGGGCTTGATTACATTTATTTTATAATATAGTATAATTTTTAACCATTTTAAACATTTTGATAAAAATTGTGAAATCTGATCTGTACATAGAGAAGAAGGCACAGCACCTAATATGCAGTGGAATGAATCGTTACCCTCGTAAGCCATTGCTCAGGTCGTGAAATGGGGTCATAAAGGCTTCCTTACCCACTCTCCTGACTTTTAAAACAATAATTCTCTTTTTTTCCTTGTAATTTTTCTAAATTTGGATGCATCCCTAAATTCTATAGTTTACTTTTACGTGATTTTGAGCTTTATATAAAGGGAATCAAACTCTATGTATTCTTTTGTAGCGTGCTTCTTTCACTTTTTGGGTTGTTCCCAGTTTAGAGGCCAGGAAAATAAAAAGCACTACTCCTGTAGTTAACTTACAGCTTGGTCCTGGTGCGCATGTGTTAGTTAGCCAGGGCTGCCGTAACCGAATACCACAGGCTGGGTGGCTTCAACAGCAGAAATGTATTTTCTCACAGTTCCTTCCGGAGGCTGGAAGTCTCCGATCAAGGTGCCAGCAAGGTCAGTTTCTGGTGAGGCTGCCTTCTTGCTGTGTCCTCCTGTGGCTGTTCCTCCATGTGTGTCCTCTCTGGGCGTCTCTTTCTCTTCTTACAAGGACACCAGTCCTATCGGATGAGGGCCCCACCCTTCTGGCCTCGTTTAACCTCAGTTACCTCCTTAAAGACCCTATCTCCAAATGCAGTCACATTGGGGGTTAGAATATGAATTGGGCTTCAGAATATGAATTTGGGGGAGGGACACGATTCAGTCCATAGCCGCACATATGCTTGGTGAGGGAGTCCTTTGAGGAGTGGAACTGCTGGCTCCTAGGGTATGCACAGCTTCAACTTGGGTAAGTAATGTCAGACTGTTCTTCGGGGTGGTGTACCTCGTCACACTCCTGACAAAAGTGCGCAAAAGTCCCTGTTGCTTCACATTCCTGCCAATCCTAGGTGTGGCAGTCATTTTAAATGTCCCTGAGCTGGTGGATGTGTAGAAACACCTTATGGGCTTTAATTTGCATTCCCTGGTTACTGATGAGGTTGAACACCTTTTCATTTTTTAGTGCCTATTTGGGTATTCTCTTTTGTGAGATACCTGTCACCATTTTTATATGTGAAGGAAAAGCTTATTGGAGTTCTAACCAGATATTTTTTCTTTTTTTAATTGAAGCTGTTTCCTCTGCCTCTCCTCTACGTTGGAAACCACATAAGTGGATTATCAAGCACAAGTAAATTAAGGTAGAGTGCAGGGTATTGGCTGATGGGAGGTTCCTTACCCACGTGCTGCTGACAGTACCGAGTTTGATCAAAGACCAAGTTTGATTTTTCAAATCAAAGTACATATAGATGGCTATAATGTTAGTAATTTAACACATTGACTGCCACACTAGAAAAAAAAGATTTACCTTGGGGCCACAGTGTTTTAGTATGAAAATAGAATAAAAACTTCAAAAACAAAGAGATCCTTTCTAATTTAAGGAAAAAATTGTTATTTTTTATTGTTTTCTGTACATGAGTCATATACAACTTGAAAAATAGTTCTCACAGCTCCCAAGGTAAAGAGATGTTTGAGTTACATACTCAAAAGTAGCGTGAGTTAAATACAACTCAAATAGCAGTTAATGTGTTAAGAAACTTGAGTTTAATTTGCAAGTGTTTTTAGGAATGTTATAAAGCTTATATGTTTCCTTATATTGAAGTCTGAATATAGAATATGAGATCTGTAGTCATCATGGTAGAGAAGGTATGATTTATCTAGATGTAGATTCGTTTTCATGAATATGGTTCTGTGTAACTTTTGGTTTCATATCGGTTTTATAAAGGCAAGGACATTCTGTCAGATTTGGTGTCAAGTTTGGTGCTGGGAAAAATAAATGACAGACATTTTCAAGTGTGTGCTGTCTACTTCTGAAACTTGCATCTGCATTTATTTCAGGGTCCTTTGATTATAGGGCACATAATGTCTTATCCTTCTTTGAATGATATTAAATTGATCACTTCTACTTTTAATGATTTTAAGGGTCAATCTGGTCCCTTCATTACAAAGTTCCCCATCGATTTTTCCCCTAATGCTTTTAGCGGCCCTTAGTGATCATTGTGAGAGCCACTATTTACCTGCAAGTTGCAAAATGATGACCTTCTGCATTTATTCTCTAAACTTTTTCAATGAAGACAAATTTTCACCATTTCATAGAGGAAAAGCAGGATAAAAGTTTTATTTATAAATGTTCAGACTAATAAATGAGTGTCCTGTCACCTTCAGTGGTGGTCAGTGAGGGTTGTTTTTTATTTGTTTTTGTTTTTTCCTATCATTATGAACTCATAGATTTTCATTTACTTGATACAAGTTCCTTTATCAAATATGAGTTTTGCAAATATTTTCTCTCACTCTGTGGCTCTTCTTTTCATTACTTAAGCCAGTCTTTCACAGAGCAGAAGTTTTTCATTTTAGTGACGTTCCACAATCAGTGTTGTTCTTTCATGGATGGTGCTTTTGGTGTTTGAAACTCATCACCACACCTTATTATCATTATTATTATTTTTTTTTAGAGACAGGGTCTTGCTCTGTCACCCAGGCTGGAGTGCAGTGGCGTGATCATACACAGTTCACTGCAGCCTCCTCTCCATCTCCCACCTCAGCCTCCTGAGTAGCTGGGACTGCAGGCATGTGCCACCACACCTGGCTTTATAGTTTGTGTTGTACATTTAGGTCTGTGATCCAATTTGAGTTAATTTTTGTGAAAGGTATAAGGTCTGTGTCTAAATTCAGTCTTCTTACACGTGGGTGTCCAGTTTTGAGCACCATTTGTTAAAAACACTATCCTTTCTTCATTGAATTGCCTTTGCTTTTTTGTCAAAGATCAGTCAACTGTGTTTGTGTGGGTCTGTTTCTGGGCTCTCTGTTCTGTTTCATTCATCTATCTGTCTCATTTACTTGATATGTTTCGATTCATTAAGGAAATAGTTCTTTTGATGCTCAAATCATCCCAGCTCAGGCCAGTTTTATACCGAAGGCTGCATCTCCCTGGTAAAAAAGAAAAAGGAAAAAACGTTTTTTAAAAAGACAGACAACGACAAATATGTCAAGGATGTAAAGAATTTATAATCCTACACATTGCTGGTAGGAATGGAAAGCGTGCAGCCTCGTTGGAAACCAGCTCGGCAACTCCTCTTTATGCACTGCACACGGTTCCCTCACTCTGTATCTGAATTGCAAAATTTTGTCCTACTCTGTGGGATGTCTTTTCACTCTCTTAATAGTGTGTTCTTTGAGGCACCAAAGTTTTAAACTTTAAAAATTTAAATAAGAATGAAGGTAAAATATACATAACATAAAATTTACCATTTTAACCATTTTGAAGTATACAATTCTGTAGCATTACGTATATTCACAGCATTGTGCAGCCATCCCCACGAAGCATTTCCAGAACTTTTTCACCATCCCAGACAAACTCTGTACCCATTAAACAATGACTTCTCCTTCTCCTTAGCCTCTGGCAGAATCGCTGTTCCACTTTCTGTCTCTGTGAATTTGCCTGCTCTAGGTGTCCCATACAGGTAGAGTCATACCATATTTGCCCGTTCTGTCCGGCTTATTCACTTACCATGTGTTTTCAAAGTTTCCCCATGTTGTAGCGTGCATCAGAATTTCATTCCTTTTTACCACTAAATAATATTCCTTGTATGTGTATATATCACATTTTGCTATCCATTTATAAAAGTTTTTAATTTTGATGAAGTCTAATTTATCTATTTTTTCTTTCGTTGCTTGTGCTTTTGGGTGTTTCATCTAAGGCTTTGCCTAGCCTAAGGTCACAAAGATTTGCTCCTATGCCTTCTTCTAAGAATTTTATAGTTTAGAACCTACATTTAGGTCATTGAAACATTTATGTTAATCTTTAAAACAATTTCTTTTTTAGAGACGAGGTCTTACCCAGACTGGAGTACAGTGCCTATTCGTAGGTGTAGTTGTTGTGCACTGCAGCCGAACTCCTGGCCTCAAGTGACCCTCCCGCCTCAGCCTTTTGAGTAGCTGGGACTATAGGCACGCATCACTGTGCCTGACTGCTGGTTAATTTTTTATATATGGTGTGAGGCAGGAGTTAAAATTCATTCTTTTGCACATGGATGTTCAGTTGTCCCGGCACCACTTGTTGAAAAGGGTATTTTTTTCCCATTGCATTGTTTTGGCACCCTTGTTGAAAATCATTTGACCATAATTGTTAGGAATTATTTCTTGACTCTGTATTTTGGTCCATTGATTATAGATCTGTTCTTAAACCAATAATAGATAGTCTTGATTACCATAGCTTTGGAGTAAGTTTTGAAATTGAGAAGTAAGTGTGAGTATACCAACTTTGTTCTTTTTCAAGATTGTTTCGGCTTTCTGGTTCTCTTGCATTTCCTTATTTATTTTAAAATCAGCTTGTTAATTTCTACACACACACACACACACACACACACACGCATACCAGCTGAGATTTTGATAGAGATTGTGTTGAATCTGTGTCTTAATCTTTTTGTGTTGTTATAAAGGAATATCTGATGCTGGGTAATTTATAAAGAAAAAAGGAAAAGAGGTTTCTATTTGGCTCACGGTTCTGCAGGCTATACAAGAAGCATGGCACCAGGATCTGCTTCTGGTGAGGGCTGTAGGCTGCTTCCACTCACGGCGCAAGGTGAATGGGAGCCTGTGTGTACAGAAATCACATCACATGGTGAGAAGAGGTGAGAGAGAGAGAGAGAGAGAGAGGGAGGGAGAGGGAGGGAGAGGAAGGGAGAGGGAGGGAGAGGAAGAGAGAGGAAGAGAGAGGGAAGGAGAGGGAGAGAGAGGGAGAGAGGGAGGGGGTGTCAGGGTGCCAGGCTCTTTTTAACAAATAGCTCTTGTGGGAACTAACAGAGTGAGAACTCACTCCCCCACCGCCACCACCAAAAGAGGTCATTAATCTATTCATGAGGGATCTGCCCCCATGACCCAAACACCTCTCACTAGGCCCACTCTAACACTGGGGATCAAATTTCAACATGAGGTTTGGAGGCTCAAATATCCAAACTATAGCAACTTGTGTAGTCTGTTTGAAGAATCTTTCCATTTTCACATGAAGTCTTCTGATCCGTGAACAAACATGCAGTGTTTTTCCATTTATTTAGGTCTGCTTTAATGTCTTTTAACAATGTTTTGTCGTTTTCAGCACACAAGTCTTACACTTCTTTTGTTAAATTCATTCCTAAGAACTTTATTGCTTTGATGCTATTGTAAGTGGAATTGCTTTCTTAATTTCATTTTTGGGTTGCTCATTGCTAGTGTGTAGAAGTACATTTTATTTCCTGTACGCTTGCTTGACTCATTTATCAGTTCTAATACTTTCTTAGTGGCTCCCTTAGGACTTTCTATATATAAGATGTTATCTGCAAGTAAAGATAGCTTTATTTATTCCTTTCCAAATTGGATGTTTATTCATTTGTGGTTTTTTTGCCTAATTGCCCTGTCTGGAGCCTCAGGTATAATGTTGAATAGATGTAGTGATGAGAGTGAATATCCTGATGTTGTTCTTGATCTTAGGGGGAAGACATTCAGCTCTTAATTAATACCATTGAGTATACTTTATTTGTTTTTAAAAGGCATCATCTAAAAATTAGCTTTTTGAACTTAGTTGAAAATATAAGACTTTTTTTGTTATTGTTCCTTGCTTTGAGAAAGATAATTGAAGCCAGTCTCATAAAGGATCTTTAAGTGTGGATATAAAGTTCTTGAAAATTCTTTCTGCACCTGCTCTCTGGACACAGTGTCACTGATGATATGAAGCCCATCCTCAGGTCTCGCAGGACAGGCTTGCCCACTCTCCCTCCTGGGCGGCCCCTCTGGCTCTGACTTTCCTCCCCCAGCTCACTGTCTTCTCAAGGTCACGTCAGGAGGCAGGTGCAGGTGGGCTGTTGCAGCCTCGGCGGTCTGTGGCTGTGAATTGAGCTGTAGCCTGGGATCTCTGGGTGTTAAGAGTGGGTGAAAGGTTTTTAAGTATGTATTTTTTAAGGCGATATAGCCTCATTACATGAAGTTTAGAGGAAAAATCACCCATAATTTCATCTTTTAGTATGCAATTTTACATTTGATTTTAGCCAAAAGGCTGAAAAGTGATTAACATGCAAGTTTAAATACTCATTTAAAGTCTTTTTCCATACACAGAATGTATCTTGTTAGAGTTCCAGACTACATTGTTTTGTATCCTTTTTGTTTTATTTCATATTTATTTTCCAATAGTCTTTGTATTACAGAGTTACGTGTATCATGTTCCGTTGAGTAAATGTGTCATAATTTATTTGACATTGCTGTGTTGTCTGAGGTTTAGTTTGTTTCTGATGTTTTTCCCAAAGATGCTGCAGTGAAAACATTTGTGCACCTGTTTTTTTCTTTCTTTTGGGTTACTGCCTGAGGATAAGTTTCCCAACAAGAAATAATTAGGTTGAAGGTTAAGGCCACTTAATGACTATGGATACATAGTCCCAACTTGATTTGTCAAAAGATGTATTGGTCCACGTTGTGAACGAGTTTTAGCACAATCTTTGTAGCAGTTGGATGGTATGGTGTTTTAAATGGCTGATAAGTGAAAGTGGCAAAATAATTTAATTTTCATTTCTTTTTATTATTTAATGTTTTTTTGCTAAGGGCGCCTGTGAGAATTGAGGTTAGTTCCTTATATGTATTTAATTTGTAAAATTAGTATGCTTAATTAAAAATGTCAAATGTGTTAAAAAAAAAAAAACCTACCCACACTTGGTATCTGATGTTATACATGAATATTTTCCTGACAGCTTGCCGATGTTCACCGTCCTCAGGAAATTTACCATTCCGCTTACTCTGCTCCTGGAAACCATCATACTTGGGTGATTTTTGTTTTTCCTCCAGTCCATGTGTCCCCAGCCCCTACATTATTTTTCCCCAGCAAATTCTCACCATCTAGTCGTCTTTCCAAATAGTTAATTTGAATTGCTAGTTGCAATAACTTAAGGACAAATTCACTTAAAAGCCACTGCCTATTTCTCTGATTCCCTAAGAGCTTAACGAGGGATTTTTTAAATTGTAATTTTACCTTTGACAAGTAATGCATGTTTATGGTAGAAAATTATAAAAAAGAAAAAAACCCACTCCAAAACAAACGTAAATCTGTTTCCTGAGCCAGATGGAACATACGGTAATTATGGAATACGGAAGAAAAATTTCCCATGTGTATGTACAGGAGTGCAGGATATCAGGGCTATCAATTCTGAGGGAGTGATTATAATATAACATCAGGATAAATTAATCTTTATAGTGTTGGTATAAAAATTTCTCATAAGAATAGTCTGACATTCAGAACACGATTCTTGATTTTGCTGTGAAGATTATTTAGCAATGAATTTTGGTTGATGGTCCAATGTTTTAAGCCCTAGTATTGAATTTTATCTTAAATCTTTGAATGCTCATTATAAGTCCATTCAACCTAGACCTTCAAGCAAGAGCTCTTCTGTATTTATTCCTAAGCATCTCTCTAGTGACAGCATAGAAATCAGTTTATAATTAGACTAAGAAAACTGCTTAAGAAATAATGCAAATTTAGGCCAGGTGAGGTGGCTCACACCTGTAATCCCAGCACTCTGGGAGGCCAACGTGGGAGGATCGCTCAAGATCAGGAGTTCAAGACCAGCCTGAGCAAGAGCGAGACCCCGTCTCTACCAAAAATAGAAAGAAATTAATTGGCCAACTAAAAATATATAGAAAATATTAGCCGTGCATGGTGGCGCATGCCTGTAGTCCCCGCTACTCGGGAGGCTGAGGCAGAAGGATTGCTTGAACCCAGGAGTTTGAGGTTGCTGTGAGCTAGGCTGACGCCACGGCACTCACTCTAGCCCGGGCAAGAGAGTGAGACTCTGTCTCAAAAAATAAATAAATAAAAATAAATAAAAAAAGAAATAATGCAAATTTAATTTAATTTAGACACACTTTTAGTGCTTTCTCTACATAAAGCCTTGTCCATTAGGTTTTAGCTATAACACTGTTAATGTCTATTTTATGTTTTAAATGTCTTTTACATGTTTCAAAAATATAACCTATATTTAAAATTTTTCCCTCTCCTCCCCCTCCCCTTTCTTATTTATCTATCACAGGAAGCGGTATTCAGTGAACATCATTGCCAGCGTCTTTGCCATCATTCTTGGAGCTTTCATAGCAGCAGGGTAAGACTTTGGACTGTTTCTGCTCAATGACTTCTTTGTGTCTTTGACAATAGGCCCAGCCCCGTCCTCAGTTTCTCATTTTCCATCTGGCTGCAGTTGAATTGGGCAGCCAAGAGACAAATCTGTTGAAGTTAGTGGAATCCCCATGTGTTCCTGTGAGAGTCAAACTGGGTCTCCTGTTGGCCAGGACATTTCTGAGGTTGTGTAAAGAGAGCACTGCAAGGTATTAATAGAACTTTGCTCGACAAAAGTCAGCAATTACTGAATGTTTATCTTCAGTATAAAAATTTTACTTGAGAAGTTCTTAGGCATTTGATTAATAATAACAGATTTCTTACAAAGCCCTTGTGTGCTGATCTGTTTTACTGTCCTGTGATCCTTAGCAGTCGCTATTTCCAGTGGTAGAATGCTGTCACTAAATGCATTCGTATGTTTGGAATACGAGCAGTTGTGGTGCCTGACTACTGCCTTAATCGTTGATGCACAAGAGCAGGAACAGGGGCTCCAAGTCTGCGTCTGCATGCGGGTCCTCAGGTCGCTGTCTGTCGTGACACGGTGGAGGACGCATATGCGCAGTTTCGTCCCCTCGGTTCAAACCTAGCTCTGCCTTTCTCAGCCTCTTTGTGCCCCAGTTTCCTCATCTGTAAAGGCGGTAATAGAAAATACACCTACTTGAGTGAAGGGAAGAAAGAAAAGGTTGGAGGAACTTCAGTTAAACTTGTTGTGTTAACTCACGTAGACCCGAGGATTCTGGATCACAAATTGCGCATTAAGTAAGAGTGTCCTCTGCGGAGCCGGGATGCGTGAGACCTTATTCTAGGCTCCGCACTTGCTGGATGTATAATCAGGGACAAGTTATTTAACCTCCCTGTGCCTCAGTTATTTCAACGGTAAAACGGAGATTAAAATAGCATCCGCGTCACAGGGTCATTTGCAGTATGCTAGGCTTCGCGCTAGGTGTGGGGGATCCAGCAGTTATTGAAACAGACAGGAATCCTTCCCTTCTTGGAGCTTCCATTCTGGATGGTGGAGACAGACAGTAAGCAAAAGAAATAGGTGAAAAAATACACACTAGGTGACAGGTATTGTTAGCAAGGATAATGATGTTTCTTATTATAAATGTATTCAGTCCCTTGTGTAGACCAAGCTTTATTATGTTTCCGTTTCTTCCGTACCTTCCTCTTCCCTGTCCCAGTGTGGGCTGAGTTTGTCCCCTAGACAGCTCACGTGTTTGGTTGCAACGCTCCGGTTCACACCCCTGGCACGGTGCCAGTGCGGATGTTGCACCGCAGCACTGAGAGCCTGTTTCCGCCGTGGAGACTTTGGATGGAATGAGATCATATGAGTAAAATGGCTAACAAGTGGCTCTGTGGAAGATGCCATAGGGGATACGCGGGGGAAGCTTCCTCTCTGCCCTCTGAAGGTTCATTACAAAAGGAACAGAAAGGCCTCGCGGGCCTTTTTATCCATCAGAGTGAGCAAACCAGAGCGTTTGAACGTTCATTTGGCCTCAGCACAGATGACCAGCTGAAGATCCTGATCTTGAACGAGATTATCAATGGCTTTATTATTCTAATTTACCAATGTCGTGGCAAAGCCCATACCCTAAAGTCTGGCTACTGGAAAGATTTATATAAAGTCAAATGCGGCCAGGCATGGTGGCTCACACCTGTAATCCTAGCACTCTGGGAGGCCGAGGTGGGAGGATCGCTTGAGCTCAGGAGTTTGGGATCAGCCAGAGCAAGAGTGAAACCCCATCTCTACCGAAAATAGGAAAAAATTAGCTGTATGTGGTGTACATGCCTATATTCCCAGCTACTCGGGAGGCTGAGGCAGGAGAATTGCTTGAGCCCAGGAATTTGAGGTTGCAGTGAACTATGATGATGCCACTGCATTCTACTCTGGGTGACCGAGTGAGACTCTGTCTCAAAAAAAAAAAAAAAAAAAAAGGAAATGGAAAAGGCAGATTAATTGGAGAAAAAGACATACAAATTTATCTTAACGTGCACTACAACATAGTGACATGTTGTCTCTACAAAAAATAGAAAAATTAGCTGGGCATGGTGGCAAATGCCTGTAGTTCCAGCTACTCTGGAGGTTGAGGCAGGAGGATTGCTTGAGCCTGGGAGTTGGAGGTCGCAGTGAGCTATGATGACACCACTGCACTCCATCCTGGCAACAGTGAGACCCTGTCTCAAAAAAAAAGAAAAAAAAAGAGAATATCACAGAAGAGCCTCTTCCTGCATCTGCTTACCTTCAAGGACCTTTAATTTTAAACAATCAGCCTACCAAGGTGCCGTATTTTGGGGTGAAATTCCTTGGGCTCCTTCAGCGCCCTCCGCAGCACTCCAGAGTCTCCCCTGCGCAGCGCCTCTCTCCCAGGTTCCTTAGGGCTCAATTTGGAAACGACTGACTTCGAGCCAGTTGAAGAGTTTTACAAAAAATGGTTTATAAATATGTTTGTCAGTCTTTGGTGAGAAATGGCACTTCAGAAGCTGTGTGTATGTTTCCAGAACCAGTGAGCGGAAATTCAGCTCATGTTTAGCATATGTCATGGTACTCTAATGAGCTGACAGCAAATCATGTTTCTGAAAGCATCTAACTTTTACCCAAGAGCCAGCCTTGAGTAGCAATGCTCAGCTTTGCCCTTGCCCCAGCACTCACAGAATGGATCGCCTCAGGTGGGTGACGTTCGCAGTGCTTAGCTGTGGGCCAGCTGGGACCCCTCTTTCTCTCGTTTAAGCTAGCGCATCCAACTGCAAGGAATTCTAGATCACACTCCGTCGGGTGAGCCAGTTTATGTTGCTGTAACAAACAACCCCCACAGCACAATCTCAGCAGTTTAGCACCCCAGATGTTTCCTGCCCGTGCCACACATGTGACCCAACATCGGTCAGTGCTTGTGGGAGGGCTCTGCCTGGCATGGCTCCTCGGGGACCCAGCCTGGTGGCATCCCTGCCTCAAAGGGCGCTTCCTCAGGGGCCCTACAGAGTGGTAAATGCCGTGGACATTGGAGACTCAGAAGAGGGGAGTGTGGGAGGGCAGTGAGGGAAGAAAAACTATCTGTTGGGTGCAGTGTACACTATTCAGGTGACAGGTACACTAAAAACCCAGACATCACCACTATACTATTCATCCATGTAACCAAAACCACTTGCACCCCTAGATCTATCAAGAAAAAGAAAGGGTGCTTCCTCAGTCAGACAGGCAGGGAAAGGGAATGTGGGCAATTGTGCACTGGCTCTTCAAGTTTTGCCCAGAAGTGACATGTGTCACTTTCTCTTACATTTTATTCACCAAAGCAAGTCACCTGGCCAGAGAAAGTTGTAATAGAATGTCTGTGAATGGCCCTAAATGGTTAGGGTTAACCATGAATCTGCTCTAATTGATTAAATAAATAAATTCTTTGCCAACTTCTGTGCTTTACTGCTGGCCTAGAGGAGTGATGGGTGAGCCTCCTGACCGCAGCCAAGGCTTCCAGGAGTGGGGACACCACTGTTCGGAACGCTGGGTCTCCAGGATGGGAGAAGAGCTCTGGGCATTCCCCTCGGGCTCTGTACGGAAGTGGGCAGTACCGTCTCCAAAGCCTCTGGAAACCTGGCATTTTCTACTCATCCAGCGATGAGTAGAAGTGATGCTCCCACTTCGGCCTCCCAGAGTCTTAGGATTACAGGCGTGAGCCACCAAAACCTGGCTGGAAGACTCTTATTTTGAGAAAATAAACTTTTTTTTTTTTGTAATTGAGCCAGAAACTTCTGATGACCTAAAATGAATTTACATTCTCACAAATATATTTGTAGATAATAATACTGGTGGAGGCCGGGCAGTGGCTCACGCCTGTAATCCTAGCACTCTGGGAGGCCGAGGTGGGAGGATCGCTCAAAGTCAGGAGTTCGAAACCAGCCTGAGCAAGAGCGAGACCCTGTCTCTACTAAAGTAGAAAGAAACTAATTGGCCAACTAAAAATATATAGAAAAAAAATTAGCCGGGCATGGTGGCGCATGCCTGTAGTCCCAGCTACCTGGGAGGCTGAGGCAGCAGGATCGCCTGAGCCCAGGACTTTGAGATTGCTGTGAGCCAGGCTGACACCACAGCACTCTAGCCCAGGTAACAGAGTGAGACTCTGTCTCAAAAAAGAAAAGAAAAGAAAAAAAAAATACTGGTGGAAGCCTAAGCAAAATCTGATGTAAGTTGCATTCGGATTTCTATGCAATTTTGTTCCTCTATTTCATTTTCTGTGGTTAGAGATAATGTTATCTTGGTATTGAAGGTGATTAAGGATATGCCACCCCAAAATATGCCACTTTGGGATAAGGGTTGTTTTGAGCTGAAGACAATTGAGAATTAAGAGATACAGGAAGAGTTTGCTGCGTAAAAACAGGGCATAAATTTCCCTTTGTGAAGGTGGCCCCTTCTCCTGTACCAGGAAGAGGAGATCAACTCTTACTACTGGAGCCAAGAGTCAGCCCAAGATGAGTCTGCATAAACAAACACTAAAATAACCCTTCTCTTCCATTATTTTCCCTCAGGTGTTGCTTTCCCACAATTTATTTGTTCCTCAAAATGCAAACCCTCTTTCCTGTTAAAATGTTATGTAAGTCCCCCAGCCTTACTGCTTCTTTGAGTTTTACTTTTCTGTGATCTCCCGTGCACATAAAATATTAATTAGATTTGTATTCCTTTTCTCCTCTTAATCTGTCTTTTGTCAGTTAAATTTGCAGGCCCCCAGGTACTGAACCTAAGAGGATAGATTTTCCTCTCTGGCAATTTGTATTTATGAATTATGACATGGGTCTGGTGCTGTCTGCAAGGATCAAGTGCAGGTGGGCGAACCACATCATGGCTCAGCCATTGTTCTCCTTCTTGTCCCCTATGTCATAGCCACCCAAACACTTTTATTCTGGTGTTTTTTAAAATGGAAATTGGAGAGAAGATATTTCAAAAGAATGGGAAGAACACAGTCTTGGAGGAGTTGCATAGCAGGATGGAGACCTGCTTTGCCTTTCTGATGGACAGGGCACCACTGTTAGGGCACCAGATGGAAGTGTCACTTCTCCCTTGACCCCTCTGGCCCCAGTCACAGCCCAGCTGTCCTGCTCTAGCTGCACCCTGGGGATGGCCCTGTTTACCACAACAGGCAAGGCCAGTGGGTGAGTTGGGCAAGTCACTTCCCTTACAGAAGTCAGGGCTCACCAATTGTTATGTAGTTCATCAGTTAGTAAAAGAAAGGGCTTTGTAGTTAAAGGAATATGGTTAATGTCCCTCGGGTTTGGAGCCATTCAAGATTCAGTTGAAGCCACCTGATGGGCTGGTTTTGTTTTTGTCTGTAGGCAAAGCAGAGGAATTAACCATTCACTGCCACAGAGGAGGGAAAATATGCCACAGAAAAGTGGATTTGGTTAGGGAAAGGTAAAACAGGTAGGCTTGGAGGCCATGCTGTGATTTCTGAATAATCATTCTCCTTTTGTGTTCTCTTCACTAGTTCTGACCTTGCATTTAACTTGGAAGGCTATATTTTTGTGTTCCTGAATGATGTCTTCACCGCAGCAAATGGAGTTTATACCAAACAGAAGATGGATCCTAAGGTACCAGATCTTCCTTCCTACGGCTTTTAGGCTTCATCCTCTGGGCCCTGAAATTACCTGGAAAATAAAGACAAGTTTGTATGGTTGGCATGTAACTTAATTTATGTAATAGGGTCTATGAATTACTACTTTCTTTTCATTTCTCTTGCCTGTGTAAGTTGTTATTCCTCGTCTTGCAAAATTTTGGGTGAAAATTTGATAAGGGAAGAGATGCCACTATTTTAGATGCACACTCAGAATATATAAAAAGGGGATTATTTTGAAAGATGAATTATTTTATTTATTTATTTTTTTTGAGACAGAGTCTCCCTCTGTTGCCCGGCTAGAGTTAGTGCCATGGCGTCAGCTTAGCTCACAGCAACCTCAAACTCCTGGGCTCAAGCGATCCTCCTGCCTCAGCCTCCCAAGTAGCTGGGACTACAGGCATGCGCCACCATGCCCGGCTCATTTTTTCTATATATTTTTAGTTGGTCAATTAATTTC